>JAMFTG010000415.1:87500-137030 GCA_023974075.1 Chaenocephalus aceratus | reverse complement strand
GAGAGAGAGAGAGAGAGAGAGAGAGAGAGAGAGAGAGAGCAACGTAAAGCAAAATGATTTGTACGGCAAAGTTAGGTTTGGAAACGATATCATCCCCTTTCTGGCATAACGGCATAACGGCGTAACACCGGAGCCTCGCTGCGGGGAGCTTTGGCGCCTAACCGGGTTTGTTCTGTCAAAACTACGGACTGCTTCAGATTTTTCTGTCGTTGTTAAAAAAAATCCGTCATCGATGGGAAATATTCAGTTAGCGCGACCTCTGCTCACACAATGGTATCGCCGTGCTCAACGGATTACTATTTAAAACAGGTATGGTTAGTTATGGTTGCTAGTCAATAAAGAATGTGAACTTGAATTGCTGGTCTGTGACTCGGGCCAGAAAGGCTCTCTTCCTCTGTGGACCTCTACTCTTGATGGACCGATACTCTTGATGGACCTATACTCTTGATGGACCGATACTCTTGATGGACCTATACTCTTGATGGACCTATACTCTTGATGACCTACTCTTGATGGACCGATACTCTTGATGGACCTATCTTGATGACTACTCTTGATGGACCTATACTCTTGATGGACCTATACTCTTGATGGACCTATACTCTTGATGGACCTATACTCTTGATGGACCTATCCTCTTGATGGACCTATACTCTTGATGGACCGATACTCTTGATGGACCTATACTCTTGATGCAAGGTAGTCCTGTCTCTTACACTGCCGAACAGCAATATCATATTTAAATTCTACCACATCCATGTCTGTGTTTAATGTTTCCGTTGGTTACTCTTTACTCTCCTCAGTGCTCAGGTTTCTCGTCTTCTCTCGCCCTGTTTCCAAACCTTTAAACGGTGAGATCTCAGTGCATCGTTAAGGTCCATTGACTTCTCCCGAGAGCAACGTGTTCCCACCAGCTGCACTTTCCCCGTGCTCAGCAGTTGCCTTCATTAACCACCGACTCTCCAATCCCTCAACAAAACTCCCGACGGATCGCTCGGCCGTGTTTATACAACGTTATTAATCGATGATCACATTTGTGTCTGTCGAGTTGCGAGGCAGAAAAAAACGGTTCAAGACGAGCGAAATCCCCGGGAGACTTTTCTTTAGATTGTCTCTCTCTCTCTCCTCATCTGTCACGCCCACGCTGAGGCGCCACTACTCGCTCTCTTCCCCCCCGTCTACCCTTCCTCCTCCTTCATCACTCCTCCTCTCCGTGCCTTCGCTCTCGACACCTGCAGTGCTTTCTGTCGGTGTGGTTTAAATCCTCTGACTGGCTTCTCCTCTCGGCTCTGCACCAACTGTCTCAACTTGGCATGTCTGAGTTACAGTCTCTCTCTCTCCATTTCATCGTGAGGGTTCAACTTCAACATATTTTGATCTGCTAGTTCCTTTTACGTCTTAAGAATTGCACAAAGGTAAAGCCCCAAGGCAGAGTGATGAAATCTGCACTAATGAGCGTTTCCATGACGATAAGCCATACTAAGGACTATCTATGTAGGTGTATATCAGAATGTAGATGTGTCCATGTTTACAATGTGTCGGAGCGCTAGCCAATAGGAGCGGAGTGTTACATAGTGATGTCATTATGTTCAGGAAGTCCGATGGAGATGTTTCAGGCGTTCATGCCATTTCAAATGTATTCTAAAACGTTTCCGCGATAATACTTCAGATCGTTTTATATTTAAAGAAACAAAGTTTAACCCTTACATACATTTAATTCAAACCATTTTGACGCCACACTGTTGCTGTGTTTGGTTTGCACTTCTTTCTTTCCAACACACACTATACTTTGACTCCATTTGAAATCCCTCTCAGTCCATATATGACCTCCGACTCCTCTCCGGTCGGCAGGTGGAGGTCTCCAGGAGGTCTCGGGTCTCAGTAAATCCCCGGCCTGGCAGCTTCTGAGTTCCTGCCGTCCAAGAGGACACGTTAAAGGTTGAAGCTGTCACTAACAACCGCCCCCATCACTGACCCCCCCCCCCCATCCTGCTGGGACACACACCGCCTGTTAAAAAACTCTCCCTGGTCCCCGGCTTGAGCTTCAGCCTCTGATCCATGTGTCTGTGATCCTCTCCAGAATGGAAGTAGTCATCACATACAGAAAATCAGCTAGTTCCTGAGCAGTGTCCTTCACATGCTGATATCAAGAGAGGGAGTCACACAGTCACAAGATGGAGGAACTAGAAAGCAGTATTCAATGTTTACTTCAGATTAGCTCCACGTCAGAAATGAGCATGCTTGATGTCTCTCTCCATAGAGGCTGAATCATCATGTTCATCACATAGCTATCATCTGCCTCACACAGTCCTGATGCTCTTCTAGGTCATCACACATCCTGTCATGCTCACAGCTACAGTTGGCATACCTTTGTTATCATGTGTACTCTGATATTGGAAGAGGACATTCACTATTTTCCCAACACCGCTCTTTCATGTCCGATGGAAAATCGACTTTAGAAAAAAGCAGATAAGAAAAAAAGCTATTTTTCATTTCGCATCTCCAACGTAAAAAAAGTAGAGAAGCACCAATGCAAGGCCGTTAGGCTCCCATGTTAGCGTCTGCAGAGAAAAATATCCTTTGGCATACAGTGTCATGCGCTGCAAACTGAAAACACACCTGTTTCGCTGGCACCTTGGCCATTAAACCACACACACACACACGAAGGGGATTCATCTGCAGTTTTCTTTATATATATAGTTTATTGCACTTAAGGGAAGGCTCCAGTCATTAATAGTTAATCAAAACTTCAGTATTTAGTGAAACATTATGTTTAAAACCATACCCTGAAGATATTCCCCGGTAAATAATGATTTTATAGCTCTTTTTTATCCAAACCTGTATCTTCCGTCAGGCAGCTGCCATGTTCAGAAGTCACATGATCCGAAAAAACAAGGTTGTGATGTCATTTCACTTTGTAAACACACTGACGAAAACATGGCGGAGTATTTGAGTTCGGACTCGTCAGCCGAGGAAGAAGTTTCGAAAAATAAAGCCCAGGCGGACTTACTTTGAATTATCACTATAGGTATTCATTCCATCCAAATACAACTGTAAATTTTTTTTAAAAACATACTCTGTTATCCTCTTAGGCCCCGCGGACCCGAAAACGTCTAAGGAACCTTAATATTTAATAAACTATGAATATTTTATATCCATATAACGGGAAAAAAACTAATTTAACTGATCTTTTTCTTCAAAAAAACACACAATGCTAACAGTGAGCCGAAAAATGCTAACCTATTACTGCACCGAAAATCACTCCTAGCTCCCTTATACTTATCCTAGCCGCACATCCAACACATCGTTTATGATCGTAAAGACACAGAATCTAACGGTGCCCACCTCAACACTGAAAGATACAAACTTGCGACGTTATCAACAAAAACGTACAACAAGTGGCGCTAGCGCTAATGCGCTAGGCTAACATGGCTCACCTTCCTCTTTGTCTGGTCTAAACTGGTCTTCAATGGCATTACAACGATAAAAACGATGATGTAGTTAATCCATAGGTTAATATCCAACGCATAGTTCACGTCACTTCCGGTAACATAAGTCATGTGACTCGTCAAAATGGCGCCGCCCACAGGGTTGATGTTATTTCGGTAATTAATCAGCTTAAAATCACTGATAACGTCATCGGATTAAAAAAAAAAAAAGACTGGCAGACACTGGTTTGTTTCATCGGATGATAATTATTTAAAAATGCGTGCCATGAGGATTGCCTCCCTTTAAAGTAAGTTGTTTTGGATAAAATCGTCTGTAAGGATGACAGATATCCAACTAACAGAATGAAATCCGCAGCTGGCTTTCAATGATGCAATTTGGTTCACGGGCATTTGACTCTGTGTAAATAGAAATGTAACCAAGGTGCCTGTGGACCCATTGAGACCCGTATGTAATACATATAGAATCAGCTGGAGTGACACAGAAACCCCTGAACGCACCACTTGGCATCAGCTTGTTTGCTCCTCATAGATGTTTCTCAACACGGTTGAACAGAGACACCCCACTTTCACTCGGGCCTGGAGCTGCAGCACTCCTCCTGTGACTCACTGACCTGCATAACACACTGCTGCCTTATCCGAGCGATCGGCGGCCACACACACCCTGCTGCAGCCTCCTCGGCCGCTTCTCACCTGACCTCCCTCACACTGCAGCTGGCAGAGAGGAACTCCAACGCTTCACACGGAGAGTACTTTACGCTCCCATAGACCGTGCACGACTGAATGCAATGATTCTCTCTTCTAAACCAGGGGTGTCCAAACCACGACCATTTTGAAAATCTATGGAATATGGCCGACAAATGAAACTTGAGCTGGTTTTATATTGAACTTCTTAAACGTAAAAATATATTGCACAGTAGTATTCATGTGTTAAAAAACCACTTTTCAAATAGATTCAGTTAAAGTTAACATTTTCTAAAGTCCCTATCTATCTGTCATATCTTAGTGGTTCACCAGACGCTTTTTTTACGCGGCTATGAACAATCTATGTACATTCCTTAAGACAGGGGGGTAAAACCTCAGTTTCATCACGGCCACATCAGTATTATGGTTGCACTCAAAGGGCCGGTTGTAACTTTAAGACCAAAAATACATATATAAATATTGAATATATATAAAATAATGTATTATATTACCTTATTGCCTCTGCATTGGATTATTATTATAACTTCATAATTAACTACGTTTGAAAGCAAGTATAGGGCAAATAATTGCAAGTCTCTTCAGTAAGAATGTCACATTTTGAAAAAAAAGTAAATTTTTTAGAAAAAGGCACATTTTAAGAAAAGGCATTTGACAAAAAAGTCAAATTCTGAGAAAAAAATCTAATTTGAGATGCATTGTGGTACATGTAGTTTATGGGCAACGTGCTTCTGTAAAGTAGCATGTAACCGTATAATAAACATATTATATTCTTTGCAAGCTCTTGTGGGGCCACAGAAAATGAAGTCGCGGGCCGGATTTGGCCCCCGGGCCTTGAGTTTGACACCCCTGCCCTAAGATACTGTTATTTTGTATATGTAGCGGCCAAAATCATATAGAACTAAAACAGATAATTTAACAGCCGCTGAGGCACTAGTTAGCGGATCTTACGCAGGGCAATGATCCAGGTCCAGACAAGATTCTCCGTTGTGCATTTTATTCCTATATCAAAATACAAAATACAGGTTTCCTATATCTCGTTCCTTAAGCCGTTCCTATGGCTTTCCCTTGTGTGGCTTGAAACACCTGGTAAAAAACCGTTTGCCTACGAGTGCTCTGGCTCCCACCTCCACCTGTCTCAAATATATACAATTACACCAGGTGCTCTATCGCCCAGTGCCCAAAACATGCCTTCAAAACAAAAGCATAGAAACTACTTTAACTTATGACGCTAACTAAGAATACATATAAATAAATGATAATAATAAACACTATAAACAGCAAGAAAATAAATGTTAAACTATTAAATAATATAAAGAGATATATATAGCTCCAACAGTATATATTGATTGTCGTGCTTTATCTTAATGTGTGCATACGTGTACATGTGTCTGTTGATTAAGGGCTGCCAACACTCACAACAATAATTTGCCTACATTTGATTGATTTTGCTAACTTATCAGTGAACCTATGAGGAAAGAGACCTCTAGTGAGCGGCCCAGCCCTTCGTATATATTCTGTATGTGGCCCTCTGTGAGAAAGGGTTTGGACACCCCTGCTCTAAAGGCCCGGACACTCCCAGCTGACACCAAGACTTCAGCCGACGGCCAAGAAGCACGTACAAACTAAGCATGCGTGAGTTGCAATAACTTTCCTCACCAGCAGGTGGCGGTAGTGTGTATTCGTCATTCAAAAGAGGCAACAACCGGAAGACAGACTGCGTGATACAAACAACAAATGGCGTGTGCATAACATTTTCACTGTACAACGATTGGCCTTCTTAATAGTTTGCGTGGGTCCCTCACTTCCGTTTCGCTTCTCATGCACTGATTCGCTAGCTGAACAGCCAATCAGAGGGATTTCTTTGGCCGATTGCCAGAAAGGTGTCGGCACGGCTGAAAAGGCACGACGGTGCGGGACACACCAATCTGAGTAGGGCGGCAGGACGCTCATCGACGGCCCGACATCCATCGACGGCTGAAATCGGCGGTGGGGCTTAAACCATCAACTTGTATCTTAGACCCGATTCCAACTGAACCGTTTCCATGGATTCATATCCTTATTATAGACGCATGCATGTTCAAGCATCCGGACTACCTATGTTGTAAATGTATTATCTTTTTAATTTACACACGGCATCCTCCTCTGTTTCTCCTCGAAGTTTCTCACATTCTTCCCCATTAACTTTGGGGTTTCTTTGGAAGTTTTTTCTTGTCCGACGTGAGGGTCCAAGAACACGGGGGTGTCGTAATCTTAATCTGTACACACTGTAAAGTCCACTGAGACATAATGATGAGTGATATTGGGCTATAAGTGTTTCTCAAACTTTTTCATTCCAAGGACTTAACCAATAAAAAAACACTCGCGGACCACCTAACTCCACAAATATCCAAAAGCACATCGTTTTTCTAGAACAGATTCCAAATCGCGTGAACATGGTACAAACAAGTGGCAACATGTGTGACGAAGGTGTTGCGCTGGGCTATATCATGCAATCGAAAGTGAAACTTAAGCTCGCTCCATTGCGGAGATATTCCCACGAGAGTGCGGGAAACTAAAATGTATTTATTTATTTCAAATGTGAAATGTTACCAATATACTCACGGACCACTAGGGGGCGCTCACGGACCACCGGTGGTCCGCGGACCACACTTTGAGAAGCACTGTATAAATACACATTGATTGATTGATAGACATAGAAGTGTTTTTAATGTTTAAAATGCATGTGGACCAGCAGAAAAATATGCCTGAGCATGTTCTGTAACCTAAATATACATAATACTCGAATAACACACTGTTGAGTAATACAAATTCCATAAAATAGACACTTGTAAGCAAACCTGAATGAAACATCATACTGGGTTTTTATCTGTAATCTAATTAGTCATCAGTAAAACCTGTCAAAGCGATTTCCCTCGTGTCTAATTTGTTCTACAGCTGAATCTGATTACCCATAATGCTCGGATGTTATTACTCTGAACATCTTTGACACGCCACCTAATTTATGGCTCATCATCGCACATTAGCTATCGAGTGATTTGATTAAGCTTTGCAAATCAACATGGAGAAGTGACGTCTAGCAAATGTCAGTAAATACAATGTTAAGGAATATGATTTATTTCCAACAATGATTTCATAATAATTTATAGCCCTCTGATTTCTGTGCATTAAATATTGCATTCAACTGGATGCAGGGTGTGGTTAGCCTAGCTTAGCATACGCAGGGCGGTCTGCCCAAAGTTCCTCTGATGCAAGGATTACATAAAACATTTTAACAGGTTGTATTTTGTTTGTGTAACCCCTACAACGGGGAGTTACAGTGATTGCTTTGAGAACAGCTGTTCGTCCATCTGTCGGCCATTTCTCTGAAGCATCTCGGCGACAGAGTTGCCAAATTAGTTCGGATGAGATTTCATTTCTATTTTGGTAATCAGCGGCAAACTTGGACATCTCCGGAAGCAACGGACAAGTTCTCTGTACCGACTGTTGTTTTGATATGTCATATTGTAAGGAAAGGTATAAGTATTATAACCAGAGAGGGCAAAAGTACACACATCCTTCACTCAAGTAGAAGTACAGATACTCGTGTTTAAAAATACTCTGGTAAAAGTAGTAGAAGTACTGACTAAACTTCTTTACTCAAGTCAAAGTAAAGAGGCTTTGAAGTGTACTTCAGTAAAAAGTACCCATAGCTAGCAGCTGCTTTAAAGAGTACCTGGGTATTTGAGTTAAACATGAGAGAAGTAGAAAGTACAGGTATTTGAGTTCAACATGTAAGAAGTAGAAAGTACAGGTATTTGGGTTCAACATGTAAGAAGTAGAAAGTACAGGTATTTGTGTTCCACATGTAAGAAGTAAAAGTAAAAAGTCGTAAGTAGTGGAGTAAAGTACTGATACCAGAAACATGTACTTAAGTACAGTAAAAAAGTATTTGTACTCCATACTTCCCACTAAAAAAACGATCCAGTGAGAGGATTGTGTGTGTGTGTGTGTGTGTGTGTGTGTGTGTGTGTGTGTGTGTGTGTGTGTGTGTGTGTGTGTGTGTGTGTGTGTGTGTGTGTGTGTGTGTGTGTGTGTGTGTGTATGTGTGTGTGTGTGTGTGTGTGCGTGTGTGTGTGTGTGCGTGCTTGCTCCCAACATGGATGTAGCGCTATAACTTGGATAACTGGGCTGAGCACTTCCTCCCGCTGACATCCAGCTGGCTGATTCAACACGAGTCTGTTCACAAACTGCAGCAGGACAGCCGGGGAAACTGGAGCAGAAAATCTGGCCCAATCACACAAATAAAATATTCTTTAAAAAAAAAAGAAACACTCCACACCGGCTCTGAGTCTAAAGAAACCGCAGCAGCAGAGCATTCTGGGAGGTAGCATTCAGATATTGAAGAAGCTGAAATGACAGATTTGAGTCCATGACGAAGGTTTCCAAAAGCAGCGTGCAGCTATTTTGAAACGTACGACATCAGAGCCAAAGACGATGCAGAAGTAATCCACATTCCCTCCCAAATATTCGACATTTTCATTCCAGCCCTCAGACGTAGCGCTGCGAGGGGAAGTCAGGGAACAGTAGCAGGCACTGACCCATCTGTAAAAGTCAGAGCTGGTCCCCTGAGTCGGAGCTAGCACCGGCGGCTACCGCTATTTCTGTCCAACAGTAAACACTACGGTCTACAGGGAAGGGAACATCATCTGCGTGCACTTCAACGAGTCTGAGGCCGCTAGAGTTAAACATGGTAGGAGATACGAGTTGATAAAGCAATTACAAAGTTACAACTGGAGTCAAAAAACTTGAATAAAGAACGTTTTGTGTGACGAAAAAATCTATTTTATTTGCACTAAACTTGACAAAATGGAAAACAATTTGAGTTTCAATTATTAGGGATCAGAGAACAAGATTTTATTTTGTATCACTTAGTCAATTTATTGAAAATGTCAGAAACAACAAATATATAACAATAATATATATTCTCTTTTTTTCTTCTTTTGCACTCAGATGAATAATTATAACAAAGTACCAAAAAAAATAAAAAAATAATAATAATAATAATTATCAGATAGTCTCTGTCATGTTCAACAGGGGCAAGAAGAAGCTTAAAAAAACTTTTCTCGTCCTACCCCCTCTAACATATATGTTTCTTATAAAACATTAGGTCATCGTCATCAGCGACATGTTTGTCTTGTTAATCTTTTTTTTTTTTTTTACAAAACAAATCAGAAAGAAATTACTTTTTACAATTACAAGAAATAACAACAAATGGGATTTCACAGGTCCTGGTCATAACCATTAATGATTTGACTCCTTTCATTTTAGATAGACTTCAGTGCATCGTGACAGTTATTCCACAGACTAACACCTTTTGATGAGATGCAATGAAGTTTGGCATTTGTTCGTACGGTTGGTCTTTTGAAAATGCAGTTTCCTCTCAACATGTGTATGCTTTCTCTCCGTGTGAAAAGACACACTAACAAACCAGATGCTATATAGAATTACTAACAAAGCACTTATATACTAACAAAGGACTGGCTTACCTAAAGCCAGTTGAGTAGCACTTGAAATGTTGGCTCTATGAAACCTGATGTACTTTATGATTCTGTTTTCTTCAAGGTTGTATCTTGTTGGTCGAACGCACTTATTGTAAGTCGCTTTGGATAAAAGCCTCAGCTAGATGTGATGTAATGCTCACAAACCTACTATTAAACAGTGGCGAGCCGTCAGGCTAAGATATTCTAAAAAATAATATTTGAAAACATTAAAAAACGTTTTTTTTTAATAATTTTTTGTTGTTACATTTTTCATTAGTTTGACCAAAATAACTTGATTTAATTGTATTTAAAATAATATTTCCAAAGAAATAAATCCTTCGAATCTGCCTGTTCAGTTTCTGTTGGAATGTGAAGGGTTAAATGCCGTCTCTGT
Source organism: Chaenocephalus aceratus (assembly GCA_023974075.1). Lineage (NCBI taxonomy): Eukaryota > Metazoa > Chordata > Actinopteri > Perciformes > Channichthyidae > Chaenocephalus > Chaenocephalus aceratus. The sequence goes on along the minus strand of JAMFTG010000415.1, from coordinate 126,966 downwards.
GAAGACGGGAGAGCTTGTTGGTTGTTGGTATGGCTCTGGTTGGTCCCTCTCTACATTCACAGAGGGTCCGCTATAGTAACTCAAGGAGAGAGTAATGTCAAATGACAGTACAATTGACCAATCATATCTTCCCGCGTCCTAAAACCCGGAAGTAAGCCGCGCTCGGATTCCCTCGACAGAAAGCAATGGGATGTCTCCATAGGATTTTGGAAAATAGCTCGAAATAAGGTCTGTGGAAAACGAACCTGTTAGATAAATGCACGTTTTGTTCAGATGGATAATATCCACATGTCTACCCTACTTTTATTATTTTTGAATCATAAATCCAAACGATAGATTTATGATCGATAGATTTATGATCGATATATTTATAATTAGCATAAGATATTCCGCTGTGATACATCTTCTTTTTTTTCTCGAGGGAAGGGGGGTCAGAGGGCCTAGGTATAAAAGTCACGGCTCGCCAAAGTTATTTCTGCCGATAGTGAGGCGAAATAACAAAAGTTGCAACACATCTTTAAATCAGTTTTGAACATATGCGTTACCTCAGACCGGCTGAGCTCAAATGTATTACAGCCGAAGCCTCTGTAAGCAATTTGTATTCAAGATTGACATGTTTTATTATACAGTTGTTCGTGTGCCTGTTTACCTCCAGCAGCTCTGCCCAGGTTTAAAGAGTGATAGGGGCTTCTTGTAATTATTCAGAGTAGGGCTTTTATTGTGAAAGAAAGGAAGGACTGGAACATGGCATACGTTGTTTTTGTCAAGGTTAAAAGCAGCAATAAAGTTGTTCCTCTCGGTTCAGACTACCGTTGTGGATTAATAATTCTCCTCCACACTCCAGCGTATTTTATTTATGACTAACAGCTGGTTAGTGAGCTTGTTTTGGATTTAGTCCTGAATCAGGAAGTGATCGAAACGAAAAAAGTCATCGCTTTGTTCTGGACAGCAGCCTAATTACTCAGAGTACACACACACAGTTATTGTGGCCTCAGGCTAAACACACACACACACACACACACACACAAAACCAAGCTAATGCTAAACACACACGCAGAGACAAAACACACACACACACACACACACACATTGGTGTTTCAGAGAATCAATCCTCCAATCTACGGAGCTTTGTGAAACTCCTGATGCAGAATCGGTTATTGATCGGTGTTCAGAGGACGCACTCAGCGCTGATGAGAGCCGGCCAGGCGCTTTCAGACGGATCTTTCTGGGACATTTATCGCCGAAAATACAAGACTGGCTGGGAAAGCTTCAGAGGAAACAAAACAGAGAAGTGAGGCGGATTACGTCCATCTCTGAGGAGTCAGTGGCATTTCCCTCTGCCGAGTCCTCGCCTCCTCGCCTCCTCATGACCTCCCCGTCTGCAAAACGCTCGTCTGGATGGAAATGTATTCACCACACACTCTCTGCTGCTCCCTTTTCTGCAGCAAAAATGCTTTGAAATGAGCGAGAAAGTTCATTCCTGACCTTTGAAACAGAAGTTTTCAATGAATAATGAAGAAAATCCTTGGGTTTAACTAAAAGACGGACAGTATCTGTTGATGTTTTAATGAAAATGTCCAATAAAATGGAAGAAATACTGACACATAACCTGACACACTGAGGTCCTGCTGATCCTGCCATGGACAGAACACTCTTACGTGTCCTTGGAAAGATGGACTATTTTGTTTAGTTTAGTTTGGAGGATATCCATCTCCCAGAATGCTTTACACCTTTTAATGTTGCCAAACATTAATTATATGACAGTCTCTTTCTACTGTGTGTATTGGAATGGATACTGAAGTATGTGAAAGTAATCAAGCTTAATGATGCATGTTGATAAAACCAAAGCATTTAAATCTAATAGTCGAATTCACAGCAAAAACACGTCATTATTAGTCGTCCGGAATGCAGCCCGTCTGGTTCATTAACAATGTTTCCGACATGTCGTCTTTGTTGATTCTAAAAACAGTTCAGTCCTTCTGAAGCGAGGATAAAGAACGTGTCTTTCCTTCTGTAATATCCGTGCTGATTTATCGTGAAACGGAGCGGAGCCTCTGGCCTTGTTTTCCTGCTGAAAAAAAAACGTTGAAAATATTTGATTGTAGTCTGACAGATCCAGGTCAGAATTCCAGGCGCTGTTACAGGAAGTGATCGAACAGCTGCCATCAAGGCTTCAGCTGAATACCCACAATGCACTGCGGTACGTGGCAGCTGATGTAACAGGGTTGGACAGTTTGGACAGTTATCCATGGGAAGGTTTAGCTCAGATGAAGCCACTCGGATATCAAATTCAAGATGCTAAAAGAAAAAATATGTTAAGATAGTTCGAGAGAAGGTTGAAGTCTTCGTTATCATGGATCTGTTTTACTCCTAAATCTTAACATTTGGGAAACTGGGGTGTTCGTCACTCTCTGAGGTAGATTTATTTTACAAATACCGCGTTTTCTGGGACTTGGAAGTTCCCAATAAGGTTTTAATAAAGTTATAAAGGAAGAGAGTAAAGTTATTAGCTGCGAAAGTACAAAAAACAAAGGATTATGGACTTTGAAGAACACCCGGTGATACAGTTTGAGTAAGCAGGCAGCTCCTAATTTAAAATCCTTCATGTTTAGTTATCAACTATTAAAGTCTAGGATGTCGATACATTTACCTTTAGCCTAGTTGAGTTCTGATTGGTCAGCTTGGACATACCAGAGGTGGTTATGTTTTGCGAATAGACCTAAGGGCAGCAGGCCGTTGCTCAGGAGGATCTAGGGACTATTTTCCGGAATATCAATACGCAGAAAGAAGTCCGGTTAACTTAACGTCAGCAGTGGACAACAAACGTTAAAGAAAAGAAAAACTACGAAAGGGAAGAAAAGAGGTTAAGAGACAGAGAAGTGGACGTCAGAGAAAGCAACAGAAGAAGACAGACAGGAAGTAAACACAAAAGGGAACAACAGAAGAAGACAGACGGGAAGTAAACACTAAAGGGAACACAGTATGGGCTCTAGCAGTGTTTAAGGTTAATGGAAAATAAAACGTGAACAGACTTGGAGAGTTACAGAAAACCTTGATTAGTGCTGCCGGTCATTATAAGTCCCGTTGCTGTTGCCACGGATCCAGTTGTTGCTACGCAGTCGTTGGTTTATTTAGTGCGTATCCATGTAATCTGCAGCGAGGTGGTCCTTAACCAATCGAGAACACCTCGACCTTACGCTGATGTGATGCTACCTTGGCTCTGTTTTCTCCAACAGATAAGAAAGGTCAGAGGTGAAGGCAGAGTAAACCGGGGGACCCCAAGGCCTGTCTTGTATTCACCAAAACATGTAGCCTATTTTCTTTCAAAGCAGGGAAGATATTCCTGATCCTTAAGGTCTGCCTAATTGCTCAACCAGAGACAGGACTAAGAAGACTGCTGAATCAATACTTATGTGTCTCTCCTGTTTGTAATTCATGGTGAAGGTTATGAATAATTCACCGGCGGTATTGATCGGACCCGAGAGACTCATCACCTGTAGAGTTACAGAGCTTCAGGTGGATCAGATGAAGTCTCCAGGATCCACCAGGGACCGAGCATCCGACCGAATCCCAGAGAGGAAGGGGCCGCAGCTGCTCCCCGGGGACAGCATGCTAATTCAACGAAGGCTAATACTGTAGCTGCTGGATCCGATGGTGTAACAGGAAACACGGGGAGCCTTTCTCCCATGACGTCACACATGATCAGAGACGTGACCAATCAAATTGATTTGTTTTATCGGCGGCAAGTTTTGTGATTAATTAGTTAATTGTGTTAATTGTGCTTTGGACATCACTTCTGGTTAGTACTGTTACAACTGAATCCTACTACTTCCATTCTTTTTTATTGTATTTACTTGCACTATTTTATCTGTTTTATTGTGTTGCACTGTTGGAGGAGCCTGGGATCGAAGATTTCCATCGTCATAACTACACTGTAGCTAATGTACGCATGATAATGAAAGCCTTGAATCTTGAAACATCTTGAATCCAATATACCTTTAAAAGTGTACAGGATCAATTGTGGAAAAAAACTCCCATTTGAATGAAACCAAATGACTAACTTGGGATAGAAATAAAACAATAGCGTGATACCATTGACTCACTAGGCCTAGGTCTGAGTGCACAAGGACATAAAGAAGAAGACAGAAGACAAACTAAAGACCCACAGACGGGATTTAACCCTTCATTGCAAGCTTGAAAATATCAATTTTAATTTAAACTATCGATTTCGAGATGATTTATTGAGCAATCGACGTGACAGGGTCCAGCTTTATAGCTAATGTTCTAACACTAAAGGCAAACAGCATTATTTGAGCACTAACCACGACTCCTTTATCAATCCATACAGCGTAATGAAAAGATAAGATGAGACGGCACGGAGAGCTCTTTAAACACACGTGAACTTCAGAGGTAAATATGCGAATTATGAGCAAACAGGTCGGAGATAACAAAGAGAACATTAGGCTCCATATAATCAGCTTCACGCAGCAGCTTTAATCAGCTTCACGCAGCAGCTTTAATCAGCTTCACGCAGCAGCTTTAATCAGCTTCACGCAGCAGCTTTAATCAGCTTCACGCAGCAGCTTTATTCAGCTTCATGCAGCAGCTTTATTCAGCTTCACGCAGCAGCTTTATTCAGCTTCATGCAGCAGCTTTATTCAGCTTCATGCAGCAGCTTTAATCAGCTTCATGCAGCAGCTTTAATCAGCTTCATGCAGCAGATGTAATCAGCTTCATGCAGCAGCTTTATTCAGCTTCATGCAGCAGCTTTAATCAGCTTCATGCAGCAGCTTTATTCAGCTTCATGCAGCAGCTTTAATCAGCTTCATGCAGCAGCTTTAATCAGCTTCATGCAGCAGCTTTATTCAGCTTCATGCAGCAGCTTTAATCAGCTTCATGCAGCAGATGTAATCAGCTTCACGCAGCAGCTTTAATCAGCTTCATGCAGCAGATGTAATCAGCTTCACGCAGCAGCTTTAATCAGCTTCATGCAGCAGCTTTAATCAGCTTAATGCAGCAGCTTAATCAGCTTCATGCAGCAGCTTTATTCAGTTTCATGCAGCAGCTTTATTCAGCTTCATGCAGCAGCTTTAATCAGCTTCATGCAGCAGCTTTAATCAGCTTCATGCAGCAGCTTTAATCAGCTTCGTGCAGCAGCTTTAATCAGCTTCGTGCAGCAGCTTTAATCAGATTCACGCAGCAGCTTTAATCAGCTTCACGCAGCAGCTTTAATCAGCTTCATGCAGCAGCTTTAATCAGCTTCATGCACCACACTGAAACCTACTCTCTGAGCAATGCTGCATAGAGTTTTGACGAGACGCGTGACACACACGCAAACAATCCAAACAGAACATAACATCAGCGGCTCTGCGGAGCTCTTACACAACATTTTGATCTGCTCTTACCGGCTGCCTGTCCTGACTTAGTAGAAAAATGCCTCCCGTCTGCATGCTTCCTTCTCCCTGGACCGCACACAGCAACTATTTAAATACCTTCTTCCTACTGCAGCTGAGGCTCTCTGATTAGGGTGATTGCACCCAGCTTGCTAGAGGAGGCAGGACTGCCTGCGATCGTTTACACCTGTTGACTATCCCTACTAATTAGTGACTTGTTTTCTGACTACTTGTAGTCTCTTTTTAGTCTTGTATTTATTAAAGCCTTAGGCTCCGTTTGACTTTACACCTACTCTGACCATGCAGCCCTAGTCTGACCCTAACCAAAACTAACCATAGAGGACTGATATCATACGATCACAACCGCTAAGCTAAAGGCGGCTAATGTTGGGCTATAAAGAAACTTACAGCACGGTCACATGACTTCACGTCACCACCGCTAAGCTAAAGGTGGCTAATGTTGGGCTATAAAGGAACTACAGCACGGTCACATGACTTCACGTCACCACCGCTAAGCTAAAGGTGGCTAATGTTGGGCTATAAAGGAACTACAGTACGGTCACATGACTTCACGTCACCACCGCTAAGCTAAAGGTGGCTAATGTTGGGCTATAAAGGAACTACAGTACGGTCACATGACTTCACGTCACCACCGCTAAGCTAAAGGCGGCTAATGTTGGGCTATAAAGAAACTTACAGCACGGTCACATGACTTCACGTCACCACCGCTAAGCTAAAGGAGGCTAATGTTGGGCTATAAAGAAACTTACAGCACGGTCACATGACTTCACGTCACCACCGCTAAGCTAAAGGCGGCTAATGTTGGGCTATAAAGAAACTTACAGCACGGTCACATGACTTCACGTCACCACCGCTAAGCTAAAGGTGGCTAATGTTGGGCTATAAAGAAACTTACAGCACGGTCACATGACTTCACGTCACAACCGCTAAGCTAAAGGTGGCTAATGTTGGGCTATAAAGAAACTTACAGCACGGTCACATAACTTCACGTCACAACCGCTAAGCTAAAGGCGGCTAATGTTGGGCTATAAAGAAACTTACAACACGGTCACATGACTTCACGTCACCACCGCTAAGCTAAAGGAGGCTAATGTTGGACTATAAAGGAACTACAGTACGGTCACATGACTTCACGTCACCACCGCTAAGCTAAAGGTGGCTAATGTTGGGCTATAAAGGAACTACAGCACGGTCACATGACTTCACGTCACCACCGCTAAGCTAAAGGTGGCTAATGTTGGGCTATAAAGGAACTACAGCACGGTCACATGACTTCAAGTCACCACCGCTAAGCTAAAGGTGGCTAATGTTGGGCTATAAAGGAACTACAGCACGGTCACATGACTTCACGTCACCACCGCTAAGCTAAAGGTGGCTGATGTTGGGCTATAAAGGAACTACAGCACGGTCACATGACGCTAAGCTAAAGGCGGCCAATGTTGGGCGTGATGACGTTTAGTCGTCTCTTTTAGACACTTGTTAGCATTCTCTGTTTTTAAATCCACTAGTGGGGTATTTACTTTTAAAATACTGCTGTAGACAACCATATCCTGACCCGCTGTTATATTACAAATTGACGGTTCGAGAGCAGCAAATGGCCGATGTAGTTTAGAAAAATTAGACTACATACACATATTGGCAGGAATTATAATATTATCATTATAAAACTGCAGATAGACACAGTTCAAATCCAGCTGGGGAGATAAGGTTTCTGAATGAATGCACGAGTTATTTGCCACAGTTTCCTGTTGCTTATCTTCAGCTAAAAATATCCAGGTTTCTGAAAGCAGGAAACTGTTAGCATGTACACAACAGAACATAAATGTTATATCATGTAAAGGTCCGTAGGGTGTACAGGATACAAATACTAACACTTGCTTACTCAATTAATTACAATGTCATGGTAAATGAGTGTAATTTCTGCAGCAAAGTTTCTGCAAACCCATCTAACTTGTCTTCTGCTGCTTGTTAAAGGAAATAGAAGTGTCCTCAAATATGGCTTTGCAGAAATCCCACCCACCCTAAAACTATGTAATTAATTTGATGCAATAATTGGCCAGCGATATCCTGGGAGGCCTAATAGAAAAGCTATTAATTAATTTTTTTTAAAAGCACTTTTCCTGTCACGCTTACTTTGCCTTCATGTGAAACAGAACATGGTCGCGGCCTCGTGGTCAAAGAAACTACTAATCGTCAACCACCATGACTTATGACTTTGAAGGCAATGAGTAAGGACTCTTTAAAGTAGAGACACTACATACTGATATACATCTGAAAATCAGCAAGAGAGGACTCTTTAAAGTAGAGACACGACATACTGATATACACCTGAACATCAGCAGGAGAGGACTCTTTAAAGTAGAGACACTACATACTGATATACTCCTGCATCAGCAGGAGAGACTCTTTAAAGTAGAGACACTACATACCGATATACACCTGACATCAGCAGGAGAGGACTCTTTAAAGTAGAGACACTACATACCGATATACTACCTGAACATCAGCAGGAGAGGACTCTTTAAGTAGAGACACTACATACTGATATACTCCTGACATCAGCAGGAGAGGACTCTTTAAAGTAGAGACACTACATACTGATATACACCTGAACATCAGCAGGAGAGGACTCTTTAAAGTAGAGACACTACATACTGATATACACCTGAACATCAGCAGAGAGGACTCTTTAAAGTAGAGACACTACATACTGATATACACCTGAACATCAGCAGGAGAGGACTCTTTAAAGTAGAGACACTACATACTGATATACACCTGAACATCAGCAGGAGAGGACTCTTTAAAGTAGAGACACTACATACTGATATACACCTGAACATCAGCAGGAGATGACTCTTAAAGTAGAGACACTACATACTGATATACACCTGAACTTCAGCAGGAGAGGACTCTTTAAAGTAGAGACACTACATACTGATATACACCTGAACATCAGCAGGAGAGGACTCTTTAAAGTAGAGACCCTACATACTGAGGTACACCTGAACATCAGCAGGAGAGGACTCTTTAAAGTAGATACACTACATACTGATGTACACCTGAACATCAGCAGGAGAGGACTCTTTAAAGTAGAGACACTACATACTGATATACACCTGAACAACAGCAGGAGAGGACTCTTTAAAGTAGAGACACTACATACTGATATACACCTGAACATCAGCAGGAGAGGACTCTTTAAAGTAGAGACACTACATACTGATATACACCTGAACATCAGCAGGAGAGGACTCTTTAAAGTAGAGACACTACATAGTGATATACACCTGAACTTCAGCAGGAGAGGACTCTTTAAAGTAGAGACACTACATACTGATATACACCTGAACATCAGCAGGAGAGGACTCTTTAAAGTAGAGACACTACATACTGATATACACCTGAACATCAGCAGGAGAGGACTCTTTAAAGTAGAGACACTACGTACTGATATACACCTGAACATCAGCAGGAGAGGACTCTTTAAAGTAGAGACACTACTTACTGATATACACCTGAACATCAGCAGGAGAGGACTCTTTAAAGTAGAGACACTACGTACTGATATACACCTGAACATCAGCAGGAGAGGACTCTTTAAAGTAGAGACACTACTTACTGATATACACCTGAACATCAGCAGGAGAGGACTCTTTAAAGTAGAGACACTACTTACTGATATACACCTGAACATCAGCAGGAGAGGACTCTTTAAAGTAGAGACATTACATACTGATATACACCTGATCATCAGCAGGAGAGGACTCTTTAAAGTAGAGACACTACATACTGATATACACCTGAACATCAGCAGGAGAGGACTCTTTAAAGTAGAGACCCTACATACTGATGTACACCTTAACATCAGCAGGAGAGGACTCTTTAAAGTAGAGACACTAGATACTATGAACCTGAAAATGAACATAATATGTCCTCTTTCAGTCTCACTCGTCTCAGAGTCTGGTTTCACTTCTGCGAATGTGACGTTTTGCGGTTGTTGTGAACATGTTGGTTGATCTGAGCCTGAACATTATGACGCTTGTGGTTATGTCTCATGTCTTGAGGCCAAAGCTTCTTTTGTTTGAATGACTTAAATATAAGTGCCTGGAGGCTGAGTGATACATAGCACTGTGACTGAAGGGGAGTTATTTGGAGAGTAGTGACTTGCAGTTTCCTAAATATTTTACCGATGAGTTTTCAGATGTGAGGGGAAGGATTTTCCATCACACTCAGGGACCGTCTGATCGAAAAGCAGAACCGAGTTCTTCTCCTTATTCTGAACCCTGTCCTGGCTAATTCAAGTATCATATAATGGATTGTTTATCTATGGTCTGGTGAGGGTATTACGTTGTTAAAGTCAAACAATACTTAATTTACATTTATTTGCCTTGAGTCAATCAAGATAAAGACAAGAGGATGCGTCTCCATCTTGTTTTATTTTCATCTCACTTCAGATCAAACCAGAAACCACATTTTTTTCGGGGGCTTGATAATGCATGACTCAACGACGGGGTCCCCACATGTACTGATTATGAGTATGTGTGTGTATAGTGTTGAGGTAAAATGGAGATTATAACCAAACAGTCAAAGCAGTTTCCAGTCATCAATGTGACAGTCTGTGTCTGCAGAGGGCCACAGAGGCAGCGCTGACGCATGTCCTCACACACACACACACACACACACACACACACACACACACTTGCATACAAAGCACTTTGGCCCAAATACACACAGTCACACACACTGTTTATTAATGAGCGATGTGGACAGTGTGTCTGAGAAATATGTGACCTATGACTGGCCTACAGCTCGACTCTCGGCTAACACACACACACACACTCACACACGGCCACCCTTCAGCCTCAAGGTTGCTATAAAGAAAACAAGAAGGGGCCCTTCGTCGCGAAATGTAAACTGAACCAAACATTCACATTTAAAGCGATGGAGAGTCTGCAGAGAAACAGGAACAGGCAGGACTCAGGTTTGGGTCTGAGCTCTAGCCAGAGGTCGTCGTGAGGTGAAGAACAATTCATGCAACATTTATACAGACCCGGAAATCTGGACAAACCCTTCAACACAATATATGTTCCCTTTCTGAATGTTTTCAGTCCACTAAATGGCCATTTCCGGTTGATATTGGAAGCATAGATTGAAGGTGGAATGAGTTTCTACCCAGAGCCCCAGGAAGTTGAAGAAAATCTAGTGGCCAAAACGGTAGTACTACAACTGCTGTGTCGGTCAGAAAAAACACTTTTTCCCATTGAAATACATTCGAAAAGAGACGTCTGTAAATCAGCTGATTTGTGTTCACTAAATACCCAGTACGACTACTTTCATCGACCTTCTTTAAACCATAAGGGTCTAAACATCGAAAAATTCCCAAATTGTCAAGGTATTTTCCTTCCTTTCATCTGAGTAAACTGAAATCTGAGGCGGGGCTTAAGTAAAGCGTAAGTGTGCACGCTTTATCGGCCCAGATTCTGGTTATTTCGCTGTATATTCAGTCCACGTTGGCTTCATGAGCAGCCGAGCAACTTTCATAGGAACCGCCCCCTCCAACGCTGTCTCCAGATATCTCCAGACATCCATGATTCTACCTCCTCGTTGTCTCAGTAATCATCTCTGAGTAAAATGGATAACTACACGTTTCAAAATGTTGAGACTGCAACCTCCAGATTGGGAGATGCAGGCTGGTCTGATCCACTTGGCTGTAACTGCCCATGCAGCCGGGTGGATGTCGGTACTGATGCTAAACCTGCTGACAGCCCACAGCTCCAGGCGGCTCCGTGAGTCATTACTTGTTTACGAGGAAACATGTGGAATACGCTCTACGAGACGCCGCCGGGCGGGAGTCCTCGCCGGACGGATAAATGATCTGGGGGGCTATTTATAGCGAAACACGGCAGGGTTGGGAGGGTTACTTTTAACACGGATTGCGTCGAAAGTAACCTGTACATTTCGGATGCCCTCAATATCAAATGCAATGCAAATATATACAAAATTAAAGACATGTCAACAAGACGTCTTTACTTGAGTGTGTTATGTAAGACAACAGATCAATGTGACTTTGGAAAGCAAGATCTTAATTATTAAACGTGATTTTAATTATAGGAAAACTCGCCTTTCACTATATTTAGTATACACACAGTTTAAAAAATGCTAAAGGTGGGGTAGGTAAGTTTGAAAAACCGGCTCGAGATACACTTGTTGTTATATTCCATGGAATGCTCTCAACATCCCGATAGCTATGAATATCTGAAGTGCTTTGACAACAAATCCGTAAAAAATATCATCAGTGGAAGCCGTAGCGCTGTAAAAAGCTCGACCAATCATCTGAGCCGGCTAAAGTAACTGGACGGCCTACCTGCCTGTCAGCCTTCCATCGGGGCACAAACTGATCTGCCCTCATGGGTCATGTGCGCGTTCGTGTGTGTTGGGGGAGGGGCTCTGTGAGGAAGTGGCAGATTTCTTCCGGCAAATGCTAGCGCACTCGATCTGGTTTTTCTCCAAAATTACCTACCCCACCTTCAAGCTCACACACACACACACACACACACACACACACACACTACTTTATGAACATATCGGTTCACCTGCTGAATAAAAACCAATGAACCAAAGAAAGTGAAAGCCATGAAGCAGATTCAGGCAGTAGGGTATAGATCAGTGCGTCTCAAAGTGTGGTCCGCGGACCACTGGTGGCCCGTGAGCGCCCCCTAGTGGTCCGTGAGTATATTGGTAAAATCTCACATTTTAAATAAATAAATACATTTAAGTTTTCCCGCACTCTTACGGGAATATCTCCACAATGGAGCGAGCTTAAGTTTCCCTTCTGATTGCATGATATAGCCCAGCGCAACACCTTCGTCAAACATGTTGCCACTTGTTTGTACCAATTTCAGGCGATTTGTAATCTGTTTCTAGAAAAAACGATGTGAATTTGGATTTTTTTATTGGTATGAAAATGTTGAGAAACACTGGTATAAGATTCACACTTCACGTATTAGGGATTACAGTTACCTTTGTCTGCATTGTTACATGTCATCTGTTACTCCTAAAGCCTGCCACTAGGTGACCTCTGCCTTAAGTGTATCCCGGTTTCACAGACTAGTGACTGCATATATTTCTGCAAAACTGAGCAGAGACCTCCAGCTGAAGCGATCCAGGTCACGACCATAACTCAAGGACTCTTCCTCTGAAAGACTGCAGTTATGTTTCCTCTCTCTCCTCCATCAGCACAGGCCCAGGGCTTGAACCATATTTGGTGTTTGTTTTGAACTGTAGCAGATGGTGCTGTTCACTCCGTCAGAGCACTTCAGACGAGTGTCAGGTAAGCTGTCAAACCCAAACATAAAGGTGTAGTGTGTGGTTGTGTGTCAGGAGGATCCTTCCTTTCCCTCCTCTGAGTTTCTGAGAAATGTTTCACAGACTGACAGAGATTTGGTGTGACTGGGCGACGTACAGTGAGGGAATCGACTGAGGCTAAAACGGCTATTCTAAACCCATGGTATATCGTGGTTTTGTATTTTCGGCGTTTCCTTGTGTTTGCAGCAATCCGTGGAAAACCCGGAGCGGACTTTCTTTGAGTGCCTTTGTTTTTGACTCAATGACCTGGAATGGACTTCAATTTGGTTTTGAACTATATCGATGTTGCAAGTAAATATAACTGAACAGATGTGTGACTCCTTTTGTACTGCAGTGCGAGTTATTTGCTGAATTATTGAATGACTGTGTGGATGGTTTGACTTAACTATTTCTGTTCCTTTTTGATTATTATTTGTCGGACTTGTTTCTGACCCACTCCATTCAAATGAGATCAAACCCGCTACAAGCTGACCAGATCATTTCCTGCCCTCTAATCTTAGAAGGAACGTTGCCATCTAAACAGGAAGCAACGCAAGCTGCAGATTATCAGCAGGCCTAAATGAAAATAGTGACAGATGATGATAGTGGCAACATGTTATGCAAAGTGTCCCAGATGCTGAAGATACATCCTCTTTCCCCAAACAAGATGTTGGTGTTGCTAAATCTTGTGTTTTTTTGCTGAGGCAACAATCATGAAACATAAGGCTTTTTAAAAACTATAAACCTATTGTATGTTAAGGGTAGTTTGAGGGGACTTGTGTTCGGGGACATAATATAAGGGTATGCTGATTTAATGCAATCATTATTCTCACAATGCTTTTCATACAGAGAAATGTCCATTGATTAGAAACCAGAGCGACAGAAAGATTCTCTCGAGATTTGTTGACGATAAGAAAACTAGTGTTTGCTGTTCTTCTTCTTAATATGATTATTATTATTCTTAATATATCTTGCACTTTATGTTTCTGTCACAGTCTGCTTTCTCACTCACCTATTTTCTGCATTAACATTCCTTAGTCACCTGGTAGTCACACCCTGTCTCTCTCTCACTCCGTCACACCCATCAGCTCCATTAGTATTTAGGCCCACTTCACTTTCACCTCAGTGCCAGGTCGTCCTTTGAAGCATGCCAGTCTTTCCCGCTTTACCCTTCAGATTGCTCTCCCGGTTTCGACCCTGCCTGTCCCTGACCAGCCTGCCTCGCCTGTCCCTGACCCGGTCTGTCCCTGACCAGCCTGCCTCGCCTGCTCCCTGACCCGGTCTGTCCCTGACCAGCCTGCCTCGCCTGTCCCTGACCCGGTCTGTCCCTGACCAGCCTGCCTCGCCTGCTCCCTGACCCGGTCTGTCCCTGACCAGCCTGCCTCGCCTGTCCCTGACCCGGTCTGTCCCCGACCAGCCTGCCTCGCCTGCTCCCTGACCCGTTCTGTACCTGCGACTCCCGTCCTGCTTTCTCCTGGAACCCTCGCCTGTCCCCGACCAGCCCTTTGCCTACTATCTGCCGCTTTATCTCCTACCAGCCTACTGCCTTCAATAAAGCCGGTTACCGACTATCCCTGGTTTCCCGTGTTCTGCATTCTGGTCCTCAGCTCGTTTGTGACAGTATCGATGCTGCTATATTTATTACCATGTCCTAAATACTTGGGTATTTAGGACATGTATCTCTTGCATTTTATGTATTTGTGCTGCTATGTTTGTCATTTTCTTAATGTGAGGGACTGCTGATGGAAAGTAGCTCAAAGCTAAATCCGGCATATTTACAATTGGGACATTTCATGTTTTAAGTGTTCATTAATGTGGAATGCAACTGCCAAATAAACGATATCGACCTATGAAGCACAAACTGGCACATGGAAGAAAGTCAATGGCAAATTACAAAAGCAGAGAAGAACTCTTAATCTATAAACCAGAATAGATTTTCTGTTCCTCCAACGAAATGTAAACTGTTAACCACTTCTGGTTCTACATTTAACGTCTACTTATAAATCAAGTCGAGTCTCTATGACTTGTTTACGTGTCTTCATTTTTCATTTCTGGAGCCTCTCAGTATTCATGGGTTCCTTTCTGAGAAACATTATCTCCTAATCCTCGTCTTTCGGGTCTCTGAAGTTGTCACCAGGTAAATGTCACGCTGTGGCCTGGACAAGTCTGCACCACCTTCTTCCTTGAAGGCTTGTTGCCTTCTCTTCTCCTTTCCAGCAGCAAACTGAGGATAGTCTCGTCCATCAGCAGCATTACAGACAGCAGAGGTCGAGTTCAAAGTGGTAGCCAATAAAACACTCAATGTGTACTTAATGTGGCTTTCAAAGAAGGTATACCATAGAAGGGTAGAAACGTTTCTTCGATACACGAACGGATTTGTTCGTTATCTCGCTTTCTTTGTGCTGTTTCTTTCCCACGCATAATTTCCATCTCTACAAAGGAACTCTCACACTGACAGAAGTTCAACTTAAATTCTGATCAGCAGTTTTCCAAAGGCAAAACACAGGTCTTGCTGAAAATCTTGATAAGTCCTGTAGCTTTTGATGAAACGAAGGAACCTCTTGGGTTTCAAAACTTCCTCTCAGAGCGAGATACATATTGCTTTATAGAATTGGAAAATGTATGTGTGTAAAATTTGAGACGGTTTCCCAGTGAACTGCTTTAACTTTTCTAAATCAATTCTATAGTATAATAATTATAAAAATACATTTTATTTCTATAGCGCTTTTCTTGAACCCAAAGACGCTTGGTTATAGACGCTTGTATAGCCTCATATAGGCTGTAATGAGTAGTTCACTTAATGTAAGCTGCTCAAATCTTACGGCTATGCTCATTTAGAAAATATACTGTTTGCTTTACTGTTTGATTTGCACGGCTAACAAGCTAGCTAATGCTTTAACAAGCTGCTAACGTTGCTAGTTAGCTGCTAACGTTGCTAGTTAGCTGCTAACGTTGACACGATGCTACACGTAGCTTTGTCACCTGGACTTTATACAAGTAAGTTAACTTACATTTAATAAAATACTCATCTATATACACAGGCAATGGTTGAACATGCTTATATAAGTTCCAACGGCAACAATGCTAACGGTATAGCGCAAGTGTCAACAATTGGATCCAAAACTAACAGTTCGCCAAGCTTTCAACACTGTGTTTTAGGTAAAGAAGGAAATGTCCATGTTCTGTTTGCTCCATCCTACTGCCATGTATTTACACCATTTTTAGCCTTAAAGGTCCCATGTCATGCTTTTCCAGTTCTTACCCGTCCTCTTGTGTGTTATGTATCTTCTGCATGTAAACGGTCTGCAGAGTCCCAAACCCTCAAAGTAGCGAGTAAAACTCTGTCTGTGCTGCCCCAGAACGCCTCGTTGGACATTTCTCTTTTTCTATTGTTTGCTTCCTGGGTTCTGTGACGTGTGAACACCCAAATCAACAACAAATGACCGGATTGGCCCAAATGGACCAATCCGCGAAGCCCCTCCCACACCAGGACCCCTTGGCTAACTAACAGGGAGTCCCATTGACTTGCATAGAGCTCCCTGAACGCTGGTAATAGACGAGTTGGGATGGCGGAGAAATGCTCTTCGCAGACCCATTCTCACAGCGTTATAAACCTTTTTCTTACGGCCCGTCCACACAGCGGCGTTTCAGGCTGCACAAGTTGAGTAATGTTACATTTTTGAAACTTCTGAAGCTTTCGGTGGAAGCGTCAGCCAATCGAATCCTATGCCTGTAAAAGCTCTAGCCAATCAAACCGCTGCTTGTGTGTCAGCGGCGGGAGATTCATGTGATTGGTTGTTGGTCGAGCTTCAGACACGCCCGCCGGCAAGCTTTTTCCAAAGTCGCTGTGTGAACGGGACTTTACTCAATATCAAGTCTAACTTATTGTTTCTACTTCGGCTGTGAGTGTTTGTGTGTGTGCAGGATGAGTTTCGCTGTGTCTCGCTGTATCGCCGACCCGGAAACCTGTCCACTCGAGCAGCCTCGCAACGAGCCTCGCAACGAGCATCGCAACGAGCATCGCAACGAGCATCGCAACGTCCCGACCAATCAGAGCACACTGGGCTCACAGGGGGATGGGGGGGGGGCAGGAGCTCCAACAAGCCGTTTAGGACAGAGAGTGAATACACAGACTTTACAGAGACGCTGAATGAGAAACCAATGTGAGTTTGGAACATTGCAGAATGTGAATCTATTCGAGTCGACCTCGAGTGGAACTATGATCAGTGGAAATGGCCGTGGGACCTTTAAAGCAACATTCCGACAAATTACAACAACGATGCCGAATGAGCAGCAGGTAAGATGTCCAATGGAATTCAATGCCAAATGAACCGTGACGTAATGAAGAGAAACTGTAAGTATGCACCGTGTGTGTGTGGATGTTGGCCGTCAGCCCATCGCTTCCTTTACAGGGAAAACGAGGCTTTAAACAAACAGAACGAGTTGGATTTGAAGAAGCCGCTGAGAAGTCGTCTCAGTTTGCTTTTTGTGCCTCGTTGTTGGGTTTATGGGATTTCCTTCGTTTATTCTGGACGCCGGCCAGTGGATTTCCATAACTCTTGTGTTTCTTTCCTGCCCGGGGTTGTCATGAACTTGATGAACCTTGATATGACAGCTTTGTTTCGCCAGTAGAACGATTAGAAACCTTCACATCCTCTGAATATAAAGCTGATACGAGTTATGGTTCGAGTTAAGATAAAGAGGAATGAAAACAGTTGTGCTCTTCGACACTTAGTTAGTTTCATTGGTCCAAGCGATGGGAGCAGCCAATAAAAAACCTCTTTACGAAAATTACCCTTATGTGCATGTTCCCGAATCATTTCTCTAAAAATAGCAGCTAATTCCCCGAAGGACTCACGGATCGTTGGGAATACAAAGTGGAGCATGTCCGCACGAAACTGAACATTTACTGCTGGAAACAACATCGATAGATTTAATTATTTCAAGCGAGAGTTCTCCGTGAGGAAAAACAAATCCCTGAATTGCCTTAAAGATTTATTTTTTTCTAGGAAGTGGATACTGAAGGACGGGCCATGACCGAAAGAACGAGATCGCAGATACAAGCGGCCGAGATGGGAACTGCTACCCCCCGCGACCTGACCACGGATAAGCGAGAGAAGATGGATGGAAGGATACTGGATCATGAAAGCATGAATCATCCACATTATGTTTTGGTAATGAGACAGAGACGATCCATCTTGACTAACAATAAGCTTAAGACCCAGAGCACGCATCCTTCTCTGATGGACATTGAGCCTTTTCTTGGTCTTCTTGGTATCGTATATTGCTTTTATATTCCGGATAAGAACGATTTCAATCACGGTTGAAGAGTCTTTCGGTAGCAGAAGTGTTGCTCATCTTTTAATAAGCCATTTTCATTCAATACATGTTGCATTGTCTTAACAGTAAAGCATGGATATTACTAATACACGGCTTCAGGTATCCCAGTAAGTGCTTTTCCAAGAACAATTGAACACTGGATTAATTTGTTTTGTGTCCTCAATGTATGGTTTTGGTAAAATGTTCGAGACGAGGAAAGTGGTAAAAAGCTCAATGATATCTGTGTTTAGGACTCGTTTCCGCACCACTCTATTTCACTTATCGATTCACACAGATATTATCTATTTTGTGCAACCTGGCAGATTTATCCTGAAATGAACATCATTAAATAAATTCAGGTTCCTAGTTAATGAAACTCTGCTGGAGGTATCATGCAGCGAGGCGCTTCCAATGGGTTTTAATAGCCGCCATGCTATTAGCGCCCAGCGGAAAGCTTTTACAGTTAAACTATAAGCATGAGACGATCAGAGATACATTCATAAACAGATGGTTTTTTAAATAAAAAATATTCAATGTTCAAGCATCAACATTTAACAGAATTGATACTAAATAATACGAAATTATGGTAAAACATTTTGAATAGGAATTATTTCTACGTTTAAGGCCTCAGACATGATAACAAAAATACATGAGAAATAATCTATACAAACTTATATTATTCTATTTAAAAGAATTGAAATATCTAGAACAGAAAGTACATATTGGACATATATGTATAAGGATATATTCAAAAGGTCAAAAGTTAGGGTTAGGGTTTTTAAAGAACCCTAATATTAGACTTTATAATGAAAGTTTACTCCGTAGGCTTCAGGTAAATTCAAATATTGTATAATACTATGAGACGTACATTCTGGTGAAATGAAAAATATCCACCTCCTCACAGTCTAATGTCACACACACACACACACACCATGTATACATCACTTCAGGGGACATTACATTGACTTACATGCATTTCCTGGAGACTTACCCTAACCTTAACCATAACCAACACATGCCTAACCCTTACCCTAACCCTTACCCTTAACCTTCACCAAGTCTTCACCCCAACATTAATGATTCCCTCCATTTTGTCCCCATAAGGGAGACGAGTCCCCACACATGACTATGTAAACAAATGTAGGTCCCCACAAGGATAGTAATGCTAGTACACACACAAACACACACACACCCACACACACACACACACACACCCCCCCACCCACTCACCCACACACACTCACCCACACACACACCCACACCCACACCCACACCCACACACACACACACACACACACACACACACACACACACACTTGTTCTGGATGGATTGCTCGGCCTCTCAGAGTGACAGAGACTGAGATGAGACTCTTGGGTTTCGCCCGGAGGTGAATCAGAGAGGAACGGGTTGAGCCGATAACAGCTTCCTCTCCACACGGTGAATCATATTTATGGTGAAACCAGATATTTATACAAATAGAGGAATTGATGAAGCAAAGACAGAGTGGTCGCTTTTCAAACATCCCGATTGTGAGGTCTTCGGGCCACGATGTTTACATGCATAGGGAATAAAAACAAAGGTCTCTGTTGACTTTGGAAATATGATCATGGGTACTTTGAAAACCGAAACCTAACGATGTCCTGATTCCACATTAGTTTTGCTTCATGTTAGAATGTAATTCAACTCCAGGAGGCTAGAAAACAGCCACCTGTTGCTGCTAGGAGGTTAATGAGGGCAGAACACGAAGCATATGGTAATGTTTTGGATCACTATCACTCTCAAACTTACCTACCCCACCTTTACGTTTAAATAAAGAACATTAGGTTCAACTTAATATTATTGCTTTCAACTAACCTAATGCTGCGTTCACACCGGACGCGATGCGAATATTCGCATCGCTCTAGTCGCTCCAGTTTCACCCGCGGCTGCCAGCTGTGTTTACTCGCATCATTCAAACACGACACGCTGGCTCGGGGGCTACAGCTACAACAACATGAACATATTTTGCCGTGATTTAATTGTAATACACGTTTCTAAATGATGCCGAAGTAACAACATACTGATACCGGTTAGTAAAAACCATGAATTAATGCTTTGAGTCTGCAGACAGACGGCAGAGAAACACCTTTTAAAATGCGTGTTTTCTGAATGGAGATCGGCTAAGCTAACGTTATATATGCTCCGACCGTCCACACTCACAACAACGGACTACAGACATAAATAAACCAGCGACTGTATTCGCCATGACACAGACAGTCTCTGGTTTGTACTTGTTTAACTTTTGTCCAGTTTCTGAACAGATATGAGGAGCTGTGAGCTCTGAGTGCTAACGGCTAACTGCTAATGGCTGATGTTTTCTGGTTGAACGTCAGTGACGGCAGGCTGAGATCCTCACCTTCGGCGAGAACGCGTCACGTGAATTTGACGCCCGAGTTGGAAAAGTTGAACTCTCGCGTTTGACGCGGCCCCCTTCAAGCGCCGTCGGAGCGAATTCGCGTCTGTCCGCGTCTCTGCATTGACTTTACATGTAATCGCGCCGCCCCCAAACATCGCATCGCGTCCGGTGTGAACGCAGCATAATACCGTTATGTGAAATCTGTTGACATAATAGTTTAACCCGTATGTTGTGTTCGGGTCTCCGTGACCCGTTTCAAGTTCAAATGATATAATAACTACGCTCTCAACATGTTTTATCGGAACAAGGCTTCGTCCTCCAGCAGCTGCATAAACACTACAAAACTGATTTTGACCATTTTAGTCATTTAGCCATAAAAGTGTATAATTTGGTGTTCGGGTCAGCAGCATTGTTGGGGGTCACTCGGGGTCAAATGTGGCCCAATCAAGATTGATCTTTGACTTTAGACCCCCCCCCCCCCCATCCACTGTAACAATAATTTAAAACTTTGTTCGGGGAGATTGTATTCTCATATTAGTCTATAGTCAGATAACGTAATGATCCACTGTCTTCACTAAAAGGAATATAAAGAGTGAAATTAATGTTTTACTTAAATATGTGGTGTAATGTTTTTTGGGGCCATAAATTACAATAACAACAGGATTGTACGGTTATGGATACATAATTAGTTTGTTTGTTTTGGACTGAGATAAATCATGGGTCGCGAACACCATGAACGGTAACGGCTTTCGAGCACAACACAAGTCAACTGTAGGTCCGTCACCGGAAGCACCAGGAAGGCGTGTGGCGCAGTGGGTTGAGCGTTGGTGTTGGGATCAGGGGGTCACAGGTTCAAACCCCACTGCAGTCAGCATGTCGTTGAGTCCCTGAGACTTTTCAGTGCTCCTGTGGGGATTGTCCACAGTGTTGAGTATGTAAGTCGCTTTGGATTAAAGCGTCTAACAAGTTTGCAAACTGTAGTTTTAAAAGACAGAAAACCACCACGCTGACCTCACCATGAACCTCATCGGCCGGCAGAAATGAACAAATCAAAACCCCCACTGAAACCAGGCTTCATATCTGACTGTTGAAGCAAGTACTGTATGCAGACAGGGATAATTGAAGCGCTGCCCGCTTTGAGGCAGCTCTCCACGCTGCCAACAGTCCCAATGTGTTCAGTCTGGCAACGTGCCTCCGCCTCCTAAATTGCAGGATGCACTGCAGTCCACTCAATCCGTCAAAGGCGCTTCGAAGCCTCTCAATTAGGGGAGCTGCGAAGTGTAGCCAAGTCACCCCGGTGTTTTCATACCAGTGCATCTGCCAGAGCAATTTATTTATACAACCAATTTATTAACATTGTCTCTTGGTTTCTAAAGCAGTATCAAACATGAGTGCTACATCTGAATGGTAGTAACGGAGAGCTGCACACATTACGCATCAGTTTGAAAGACATCAAGCCGTGTTCTGGGGAGACACTGAACTCCAATAGCTGCAAACATTATATGATAGCAAACTGGGAAATGTTTGCATTGCAGCAGCGTAAACAACAACAAGGCATTGCACATGCGTAGAAATCAAAGAGTAGAAATAAACAATACTATAATTTAAACATCTCTAAATAGAATTAAAGTAGAAAATATGCAGTAGATTGTGAAGATCTATAAAGTCTGACAATAAAACCCTCCTGACGGCATCAGCTTTAAAGAGAGAAAGCCGTATAGTGATCGACACTGGACTTCACTTTGCTCTGAATTTAGTATTAGTCATTTTGTACTGAAAGGTTCCAAAAACACATATTTTATCCCGACTTGTCGAGGATGAAAGCAGAAGAAAATAATGAACAGCAGTCCGTACCGAGGCGTGCTAATTCGTGGCTAGTGTGGCTGCAGCATTTCTGATCCATTATGCATTCTTTCCCATCAAATATTCATTTAAAAAGCCCCTTCTGTCAAGGGAAGGACTCGACTTTAGACGGCCTCCAAGCACAGTACCATAGTTATTGGACTTATACACAAATTGGACTTTGCATCCAGTCCTTCTTTATCCTTAGCCGTGTGGGGCAGATTAGGAACCACCCTGATTATCTATTGTGTTTTAATTATGTCGATTTGTTTACAAAACGTGATCAATTACGTATTCCCTCCATCAACCACAGCGTAGTGAATATTCGACAGCTCCCTTTTGGTTTCAATATTACACTTTGGTTGGTATTGTTCACCAAAAAGCAATACCTACAGTACATAGTCCAATGCATTGTGGGTCAGATTCAGTCCTTAAGAAGGGAACATATTGGATGTATAACATGTATCTATTGGGTTTCACTTCATATCACATATTTGCAGAGAAAGCCTCCATTCAACTTTTTAGAGGATGTTAGACAGACTCTTTTGGTTTAAATATCAAACCACATTTTGGTTGGAATTGTTTGTACGGTACTAAAAAGCAATACCTTACGTACACCGATGCATTGTGGGTACTGGAGACTGCGTTATAATCAATAACTTACAATAAATATTATTGTATTATTTGTTTGCACACTAAACACTTTTTAGAGAGTCGCCATGATGTCATGCTTCTGGTTACCTTTGGGTACTTTGAAACTCTCAATCGGGTATAAGTTATGTTAGGAGTCTGTATTGTATGGCCTGGTGTAACCTTCTGTCATCAGTCAGCGACAGCACAAACCATTCTCACTTCCTGTCTGCTCGCTCCCTGTTTCCCCCACAGTCTACACCCTCACAGTGACCAGTGCTGTGTCTGGCACTAACAGCATGTGTCATGGCTGAGCCGGTCTGTGTTGTCTTTGTTAAAGTTCGATGTGTCTGGCGTCCTCTGGCAGCATATTGGACGTCCTCAATCGTGGGTAATGGCGAGTAAGAAAGGCTGATTGTTTCAACTAATGGGAAGAATAGCACTTAAAGCCCTGTTATCCTGTCTCTCATCAATGTATCACAGCTCTCGGATATATCCAGAGCCTGTCTCTGATTGGCTGAAACACCAAACAGATCATTGCAGCATTACCCATAATCCCCTCTGTTTCAGCCCTGTTTCCAAAGTGCTGATTCTGTGTCTGTTACTCTCAGTGTTTCTCAAACTTTTTCATACCAAGGACCACTTAATCAATAAAAAAACACTCGCGGACCACCTAACTCCACAAATATCCAAAATCACATCGTTTTTCGAGAACAGATTACAAATCGCCTGAAAATAGAACAAACAAGTGGCCACATGTGTGACGAAGGTGTTGTGCTGGACTATATCATGTAATCGAAAGTTAAACTTAAGCTCACTCCATTGCGGAGATATTCCCGCGAGAGTGCGGACAACTTAAATTTATTTATTTATTTCAAATGTGAAATGTTACCAATATACTCGCGGACCACTAGGGGGCGCTCACGGACCACCAATGGTCCGCGGACCACACTTTGAGAAGCACTGCTTTAGATGAAAACAAGGAGCCCCTCCCCACGCCCCTCTGAGAGAGATTTGGGTACAAAGAACTCAACGGAGCTCTCGAGGAGGTTCAGGCTTGAATACCGAGACAGAGTCTGATTCGATGACATTGACAGGAGAACATCTTCCGAACCGACGGCAGTGTTTTCGTGTCACGGCGTAATAAAGCAGCTACAGCAGCGTGAGGAAGGGAATTAGTGTCTGCAGTTTGTCGCCTGAATATCAACGACTAAACTCATTCAATGTGAAGTCCATTTTCTCCTCAGTTTGAACTAAATGTGATTTCTAATTATCTACTCGGACGCTCTTCAGGATGCCTCGTGGAACACAGAAGACGGCATTCATTTTAAATCTCAAGTTGAATTCTGAGCTGCGAAAAAACAAGACCTTCTGTCTCACTGCATTATTACGTCTTCAGTTATTATGTGCAGAGGTGGGAGAAGTGCTCCGATCGTGTACTTGAGTTAAAGTAGAAGTACTCAGATCGTGTACTTGAGTTAAAGTAGAAGTACTCAGATCGTGTACTTGAGTTAAAGTAGAAGTACTCCGATCGTGTACTTGAGTTAAAGTAGAAGTACTACGATCGTGTCCTTGAGTTAAAGTAGAAGTACTCCGATCGTGTACTTGTGTTAAAGTAGAAGTACTCAGATCGTGTACTTGGGTAAAAGTACTCAGATCTTGTTCTTGAGTAAAAGTAGAAGTACTCAGATATTGTACTTGAGTAAAAGTAGAAATACTCGTATATTGTACTTGAGTAAAAGTAGAAGTACTCAGATCTTGTACTTTAGTTAAAGTAGAAGTACTCAGATCTTGTACTTGAGTAAAAGTAGAAGTACTCAGATCTTGTACTTTAGTTAAAGTAGAAGTACTCAGATATTGTACTTGAGTAAAAGTAGAAGTACCAGAGTGTAGGAATACTCTGTTTCAGTAAAAGTCCTGCATTCAAAATGTTCCTCAAGTAAAAGTAGAAAAGTATTCTCATCAAAATATAGTGAAAGACAGTAAAAGTAGTCGTTGTGCAGATTGGTCTATTTCAAAATAATATATATGATATCTATTCAAAGGTATAAAATGGAAGTACCTCAAATGTTACAGTACTTGAGTAAATGTACTTCGCTACTTCCCACCTCTGCGTATGTCTTATATCAAGTGTAAAGACATATTCTGACTAGATAATATACCTGGCAAGATTTAAAGTTTTTGAGAAAGCCATCTTGTTTATTTATGAAGTCTTTCTTCCCAGTGTGTAAAGCTGGTCCTTTAGGAGCGTCTGCCATTCTCTCTGATCAGTCCACAGCAGCCATTTTGAGCAGGAGTGCACACAGTACATGTAAGATAAGCTGCAATAAAGTGCACATCACAAACCACAAATCAAAATGGACCCTGAGCGGAGACGGTGGATGTTTCAGCCCATTCCGTCATTTCAAAGGGACTCTTTGCAAACTGTAGTGACAGCCGGCGCTATCTTCCACTCCATCACTGGCTCCTGCCAATACCCCTGCCTCCCAGCACACACCAACACACACCAACGCCACTCAGATACTCGCTGTTAAGACAGGAGGCTTCGAGAGCTGTCAAGTACTCGGCTTGCTTCCTTTCAAAAGAACCGTGGTCTCGTCTCTGCATCTTTCCTCGCAGGCGCTGCTGAATTTCAATGAGAAGGCCCACCCGCCTGGAGAGAGGGGTTTTCTTTTCACGTTGTTCAATGGGGGACAGCGAAACACCCGCCATAAAGTTGGGTTTTTTGTTCACCTTCTGACCAAGCAACCAACCTGATGTAGCTTGTTGGCGTAACCTGGGCGTTGAAGAAACAAAATACCTCGTAAATATTCGGAAAGATGCAGATTTTGTGGTTTTATGGCCATTTATTAATCCATTTTGAATTCTCTAAACCATATATCTAGGTGTGCACAGTCTGGATTACTTCACACAATGGAAATACCAGAAACTGAATAAGCTAATAACCAAGTTGCGTCATGACCAGTTGGTTTTACGTGGTGGTGAAAGGAGCGTGGAGGACTGTGTGTTCTCAGCTGTGTTTGCACGTTATCGTTAATGTACGGCAGCTTTGTTTTCTTGATAATTTGAATTCCTTCCCCTTTCTGTCTGGTTTTAATTAAACATAGAGAACAAAAGGATACCTGAAGATCCTGAACAGGTGTTTAGTGTCGATAAGAGAAGTAGAACCAGTCTGCAGGCGGATGTGAACAGCACAAACATTTAGGAATTACAGATTAAAGAATTGAATTTGCTGAGCTCTTATTATATTGTTTAATAAAAAATGTACATTTATGGATTTTTTACGTTGTGTCAAATGCGAAAACCAGAAGTGATGTGATTTAGAATCACAGCACCCAAACATATGGCATTTAACATGAGTATTACAGTTTATAAAACAATTCTGTTTATGTTATAGCCCATCTGACATCTAACACGGTTACCCAGAAAAGCTTCAAAACACATCTCCCCTTTAAAGACTTCTGTTCTGCTTTTTCATTCTTATGATTTCCTGATTGCTGTCTGAATTTGAGTTGTCCTCCTTTTCTGTCACATGATACCTACTAGAGGAACTACAACACAACTACGATTCCCATGTCTGAAAGCTTGACTTCGCCTGTTGAGCCCCGAGCCTGTTTTTCAGGTTTCAGGCTCGAAAATGACATTCCCAGAACAAATGACCATATCTTCTAAAAGGGTTACATTAATAATCTTGTCTCTCAAATTAATGATAAACCTGTGAGTTGGATGTAGAAAAGTCAGAATCAATATAGATGTTTTTTATTTTAAAGAAAATTCAGATTGAAACTGTCAATAGTGTCCGTCCAAAAGATATGTTGTACTTATAGTGAAACCTAACCTTAGATGATGGGTTAGTAGACTAAGAGCTTTAGGAATTCAAAGTACAACATATAATAAGTACCCTGTATCAAGATTGATGCAAAACAAGTGATATTTGACCTTTTTAGACAGATTTAGCAAAAAAAACCTCTTCTGGGGCCATTTGGGTGGATTTGACCTATCTCTGGCCCCCCTTGTTCGATTTTGACACGTGACATCTCTTTCTGACCGTTAGAGCCAATAGAATCTAAGGGGAATCGTCCCGCACACACTCATGTAAAAAAAAAATGGCGTCTTCGCGCAAGCAGTTTTTGCTCAGAGTGAAGCTGTCTCTAGGTCTGACATCTCAAAACCGAAAAGCTGATTTATTGCTCATGGATTATCAGAAATCATTCAAAGTGACACAGACACATTGGATTAATTTATGGATTAACTTCAGCATCGTTTTTATCGTTTTAATGCCATTGAAGACCACTTTTGACCAGACTACCACACAGGTGAGCCATTTTGCCGTTTTTGGCTAACTAGCTCCATTTGTTTGGATGTGTGTTCTTGTTATTATCTCCGAGAGTTCATATCATTGAGTGATAATGAGGGTACCCATCGATTCTGTGTCCCCTCACGATGTGAAACGATGGGTTGGATGTGCAGCAAAGATAAATAATAAGGTTTTGTGAGTGAATTTCGGTGCAGTCATCTGTTAGCATTTTTCGCTCGTTGCTAATTCAGAGGCTCAGCGTTAGCATTGTGGGTTTTTTTTGGAAAACATTTTTTAAATGATCAGTTCGATGAGTTTCTTTCCGTTACATGGATATAAAACATTCATAGTTTATTAAATGAACATGCCCTCAGACACTGTTTCCTGCAAGATATTGCGGGAGGCCGCCGGAACCGGGCTCTCGGGCTTAACAGGTTAAAGTCCTGTGCTTAAGGTCCAACTTTATGACGTACATCTATTAGGCCGATAATATTTGAGCAAGGCGAATACCAACATTGCAACACATGACGTCATTTCGCTGGTAATTCTTTCCAAAATGACATACACTTCAATACGGTCAACAACCCTAAGGGAGACATTTTTGGTTGAGTATCGTACCCAAAGAATGAGAAAAGACAGAGCCAGTCAGAGACGTAGCTTATTTTTCTGTGATGGAGGAAGATACTGGAGTTCAGTTCTAATGATTGCTTATCTGCTTTTTCCTGAAGCACTGTCCAACCCCAGTGAGAGTGGTACAAGAGGTAAATATAATCTGCACGTATCACTTCACCATCCATTTTGGGATGGTTTCAGAGAGCATTTCAGATGTCTTGAAATGAAATAACTATATGAGTGGCATCAAAACTACTTTGTTAGACTCAAGAAAAGATTGTGGTTTGGGTTGAAAACTATAGGAGTGGCCTTTTCTTATATATGACTGTGAGAAATAATCAAATGTTGCCTTCTTGTTTCAAACATAACACTCGGGGGAAAGTCCTGTATTTAATATGAGATAAAGAGTCAATTTCAAGTGGAAGGAAATACTTTGAATATAATCTACACGTATCACGTAGGAATCCATTTGGCTACCAACACCACCAGGGTTTGTTTCACAGCACATTCTGTCTTTCGGTCTTGCCTTGGCTCCAGAGTTCTTTAATCTCCCGTGTCAATCAATATCTCTGCAGCTTCGATCCACCATCTCTCCTTCTCCCCAGAGTCCCACGCCATCCTCCTCTCCATCTGCCTGCATGGAGCCAGAGCCGAGTCCAACATCAATCAATATCTCTGGGGCACTACACCGCGGATCAGAGCCCAGTGACATTTTCTGGGAATGGAACGAGCGACTCTAATGGGAAATGGGGTTTAAACGACTTTCAGTCCTCCTGCAGGTCTTAGCTCATTAACTGCATATCGTAGACATATTTCTTACCATTAGTATTCCTTTCAGGCCCAAATTACATTTCTGACCTCCTGCTAAACTATGAACCATCCAGATCTCTCAGGTCTTCAGGGACTGGTCAGCTTTCTGTCCCCAGAGTCAGAACTAAACATGGAGAAGCAGCGTTCAGTTATTATGCTCCAAATATCTGGAACAAACTCCCAGAAACCTGCAGGTCCGCTGCAACTCTGACTACTTTCAAATCCAGGCTGAAGACTTTTCTTTTTGTCGCTGCTTTTAATTGAACTATTCACATCTTAAACTGCACTGTAACTTTTATCCATGTATTTTTTCTTTTAATGTTTTACATTTAAACGTAATTAAACTCCATGACATTTATGAGAGGGACGGCTCGAAAGTAGGATATTTGGGATATCTGTCGTAGCCACGGTTTACGATCAGTTTTTGGGTGATTTGTACTGAGGAACAAGTATCACATCACCGACGGGTGAAACATAGTGTTTTGGTAACACGGGGTGTTCAGGTAACACCTAAATACTTTGTTATGGAACGCAAAGCAGGGTAGGGGGCTAGTACACCCTCCTGAGGGTCCGGTTGTGGATGCCATGCGAGCATAACATGGTGAAAACAATCAGTCTAAATTAACAATCGAGACGGAAATGTTCGGATTTCCAAAGGGAGGTTCTGTGAATAAATTAAAAATCAAGAACCGAAATAATTGAACTATTCATATCTTAGACTGCACTGTAACTTTTAATGTTTATTTTATTATCTTTTACTGTTTTTAAATGCCTTTGTCTGAATGCCTTTCATCTTTGTAAAGCACCTTGAAGCGCCTGGTGCTGAAAGGGGCGATATAAATAAACTTGTTTTCCACTCATTCAGATTCATTTTACAAATACTTTAATGTTCCTTTAGATTGATCGTCCGATGCACGAGACGACATCACATCTATGTCACGTATCTTGATGCAAGGGTTAGGGTGATATTTTATGAAATGTTATTCCTCATTTTGTTTTATGCTTACAATCTTTTCTAAAATAAACTTCCGCTTTCACAGGAAACAACTTGTAAGGTTGAGAAAAAACATTGTGGTTTTTGAGTTTAGGCATCAACACTACTTTGTTAGATACAAGAAAAGATTGTGGTTTGGGTTGAAAACTATCGCAGTGGCCTTTTCTTATGACGTTAAGTGAGAAATAATCAAATGTTGACTTCTGGTTTCAAACATGACACAAATAGCGGTCTCTTGGGGGAAAGTCTGTGTTTTATATGAGATTTAAGGGTCGGATTTAAGAGTTGCAAGAAAATATTTAATGTGTATTTACTCGTGAAACCGTTTTCTGCCTTGACAGATGTGTAGTTTTACGGTCAGGTGTTGGTTTAAGGTTTTGTGTTGGTTTGAGTCGTATTTTAGGTCTTGTTAAATGCTCAGTAAATCATAACTGTGGACAGAAGCTTTCGAGGCTCAGCGTAATAACTCCTGACTGCTTTCTGGGGATTCTCTGTGATGTTTATGATCCGCTTTACCGGCTAGATCCCAGTGCACAGGAAAGCATAAAGCACCGTCACTGGGATCCGCTTTCAAATCTTTCCATAAATCTGACACATGAAGGGAGACGTTAAAAAAAAGGCGGGAGTTAGTTCACAAGCACGAGATGAACATAACGAAAAATATCACCGGCTGCTGCCCACAAACACCAAACACTGCATTTTCACTTCTCTCTTTCAAAATATTACTCATTTACTTCTTATTCCAGGATATCTAATACTGTTAAAGCTGAACATTGTACATATTCACACGTTCAGACTGCAGATGCGCTCGCAGGTCGGGCTTCTGAAGTTAATTCCCCATTTTTACACCAGCATAAACCCAGATGCACGTGTTGCAATGAATGCTTTAGCTCAATGAATTCAGTTCGTCCTGCTCGGATACCAGACAGTGTGTAAACGTACGTACTTGCATCCTCTCTTACTTCTTACTTTTAGAACAAGTACAGGAAACAATCTGCTGAACACAAGAGATGAACTTCCTCTGCTCCCCTGGAGAATGACAGGTCACCAGAAGGTTGTAAATAATGCACTGCATGTCAGTCAGGTGACTTTTATTTACAATTTGCTTCCTGCTTTCAAACAGAGCTCCAATAGAGTTGTTTTCTAGGCCGACCCAGTAACAATGTGATTGTTGCATTTGATTTTGGATTATTGCAGAGAATAATGTCTGTGTGAAACGTATGATACTTGCACATTATCTTCATGTCAACACTGCTAAGCTAAAGGCGGCTAATGTTGGGCTATAAAGGAACTACAGCACGGTCACATGACTTCACATCACCACCGCTAAGCTAAAGGAGGCTAATGTTGGGCTATAAAGGGACTACAGCACGGTCACATGACTTCACGTCACCACCGCTAAGCTAAAGGTGGCTAATGTTGGGCTATAAAGGGACTACAGCACGGTCACATGACTTCACGTCACCACCGCTAAGCTAAAGGTGGCTAATGTTGGGCTATAAAGGAACTTCAGCACGGTCACATGACTTCACGTCACCACCGCTAAGCTAAAGGAGGCTAATGTTGGGCTATAAAGGGACTACAGCACGGTCACATGACTTCACATCACCACCGCTAAGCTAAAGGAGGCTAATGTTGGGCTATAAAGGGACTACAGCACGGTCACATGACTTCACGTCACCACCGCTAAGCTAAAGGTGGCTAATGTTGGGCTATAAAGGAACTTCAGCACGGTCACATGACTTCACGTCACTACCGCTAAGCTAAAGGATGCTAATGTTGGGCTATAAAGGGACTACAGCACGGTCACTTGACTTCACGTCACCACCGCTAAGCTAAAGGTGGCTAATGTTGGGCTATAAAGGAACTACAGCACGTCACATGACTTCACGTCACTACCGCTAAGCTAAAGGTGGCTAATGTTGGGCTATAAAGGGACTACAGCACGGTCACTTGACTTCACGTCACCACCGCTAAGCTAAAGACGGCTAATGTTGGTTGTGATAACGTTTAGCCTTCTCATTTAGACACTTGTTAGCAACGTCAGTTTCTAAATTCAACAGTTCTTTATTTACTGACGTATTTAATGTCCATCCATCCATCTTCTCCCGCTTCGGTCATGACCCATCCTGAATCATGACCATAGGTGAGGGTAGGAACGAAAATGGCGCATGGTATTTAATGTCGTACAATACAAATCTCTTCAGCTTGTGTTAACCACAGACCTTATTTAAGCCAAAAACACATTCAGAAAACCATTGACGAGACTAGGTATATTCAAATACACAAACGTAGCAGTATAAAATGTCTTTGTGCTGAATCATCTAACAACACAACTACAAACACACACGCACACACACTGCAGACGTGCACCCTCAGATAAACTGGCCCTCTCTCAGCGTCCCGGCTAAATGACCCCCGTCACCGTGGCGTCTGCAGCCAGCGGTTCAGACAACCGGCGGAGAGGAATTGGACGTGGCGGATGTGTGCTGTCTGCAGACACAACAGAGAACCAGTGACAAAGACAGACAGAGAGAGAGGGGGGGGGGGGTGTTGTACAGTATGTCTGTGTCCCGCAGACAAGGAGAGAGGACAGAGTCGACACTGAACTCCAGCTAACCCCGAAAAAACCAGCCACAGGAGGGTGAGAGCACTCACATCCCTGTCTGAGGAGCCTAGACTGCCTCTGATTGGCCGACTGTGTCACAGCTGAGCAAGAGAACAAATTACTTATCCAGACATTTACACAACGGTAGCATTGTTAGAGGTTTAGGTTTAAGGGCCTAAAAACGCTTATTTTTAACAAAGCCTTTTATTAAACTCGTGTTTTTAAGGCAAGGCAAGTTTATTTATATAGCCCCTTTCAACACAAGGCAATTAAAAAAATGCTTTACAAAAATGAAAGACATTAAGAAAATGGCATTTAAAAACAGTCATTAAAAAGGAACGATGATAAAATTAACATTAACAAAAATACATGAATAAAAGATACAGTTCAAGATATGAATAGCTCAAAAAGTCTTCGGCCTTTAAGTATATATTTGATGCCCCTTGTAGCAGCTTTTAGTAATGAAAGGCGCCTTACAAATAACATGTTTTATTTGTATTATTATTAACCAAAAATGAACAGATTATATAAAATAATAATAACATTTCATATTTTTTAATATATACAATAAATGTCCTGACATACAATATGATACAGTTAAAAAATATTTCTAATTTTCAATCAAGTGTAATGCGTAAACTATGCTTTTGTCTATTAAAACATTTAAAGTATTCGAGCATCAACATTTAACAGAATTGATACTAAATAAAATTAAAGTAAAATATGTTGTTATTTGAAAAGGATATATTTCTACTTTTAAGGCCATAATCTATATAACTTCTATTATTCTATTTTAAAAAATTGAAATACCAAGATCAGAAAGTGCATATTGGACATATATGTATAAGGATATATTTAAAAGTTAGGGTTAGGGTTTTTAAATAACCCTAAAATTAGACTTTAATGAATGTTTGCTCCTTAGGCTTCAGGTAAATTCAAATATTGTATAATACTATAAGACGTACATCGTGGTAAAATTAGCCCTCACTGTTACCATGCATGTAGAAAACTATCCACCTCCACACACACACACACACACACACACACACACACACACACACACACACACACACACACACACACACACACACACACACACACACACACCATGTATACATCACTTAACCTTAACCTTAACCTTACCAAGTCTTCACCCTAAAATTAATGATCCCCCTTATGGGGACCTCCAATTTGTCCCCATAAGGGAGGCGAGTCCCCACACGTGACGATGTAAACAGATGTAGGTCCCCACAAGTATAGTAATGCTAGTACACACACACACACACACACACACACACACACACACTGTTTATTAAGGAGCGATGTGGACAGTGTGTCTGAGAAATACGTGACCTATGACTGGCCTACAGCTCGACTCCCTGCTAACACACACACACACACACACACACACACACACCGAGTGTTTCAGACAAGCCCTTGATCACGTCTGATCCCCGGTGAAGATATTTCTGTAATTTTTTTTCCTCGTTGTCATTTCCTGTCTCGTTGATGGCGGCTGACAGAACTGGGACTGCAGAGGAGGCGGAGCTCCTTCCAGTCTAAACTCTGTTGTACCATCTCCTCTCGAAACGCTGCCTTTAAGCTTCACTAAAGAGCAGCCCTGAGACTCTGCCGTCCTTCCGGATTAACAGGAGAGCAAAGAGCCACCGGAGGATTGGTAACGATGGTTCCTGAAAGCTGTGGAGCTCAATCGGCTTCATGGTGAAAATGTATCGGGAAATAAACGTTATAAAGACTTATCAGGACACAAAATGGCTGCTGCACATCTCACTGTTGTCGAGCGGCCGGCAGATATGACTGTGAACTCATACCGAGGTTCACACTGATCTATAATTCACACCGCACTGTATTTGCATCCGGAAATTCCAACGGTTAATAATTGATTGGAACAATATCCGAAATGCTTCCACAGAAGTGAAGAGATCGTGAGACAGGAATGCAAAGTATTTCTTTGTTTCCCTCGCGAGTCTGTGAACTCACACGGTAACCAAGCCAGTTACTATTTAACCAAACCACAAGTCATAGCTGTGTAAACGTGTTACTGTATTGAGAGGAGAGTTGTTGACACAGCGGGAAAAACCCTTATCGCTTCCGTGTGTGTAATCTGTTCCTGTTTCACAGCAATTACCTCGCAGTCACAGGTGCCGCTATCTCAATCTGGAATTGTTTAGCGATTGAAATCTCAAACTATTGAAAGGTTTGCTCTGCACTATGAGATATGTCTCCTCCACAGAGAAGAGGACAGGCTGGGGGAAGAAGTAACAGTTATTTATCTCCCCTCGCCAAATGAGTTTCAAACCCACGAGGACGACCGAGTTGTGGCAGTTTGAGTGTTAATTATTTGTAGTTATTTAGGGGTGCCAGCCAGGTCTCTCTCCTGGCATTCAAGATTGCTCAGTCATGTTTCCTTTCAGTAGTATTTTCTTTTTTTAAATGTTTAAATCAGAGGTGTCCACACTACTAATCCAAAAAGTATAATGACTTAAGTATAATAAACTTCTGCTTGTCTTATATTGTACTTCTTAAATATATGTTCAAATATATTACACAGTATTCATGTGTTAAGCCCAATGGTCAAAAAATAAATCCAGTCCATTAAAGTTAAAACAACAAATCTAAGTTGATAATAAAAAATCCCAATATACATTTACATAACAACCGTGAAATAGACCCTCCATATTCCCTCTCATTATAATCGATCTGAAGCTTCTGTTTTAACCAATGAGCTGCCAACGTATCAACAATAATGTATTGTTGGAAAAATATAATCCGATTTTTCATTACTCCCAGGACTAAAAGTAAATACGCACGTACTCAGGAGGCATGCTGGAGACTGTGTGGCGAGAGGAATGTTGGACATACACGTGTTTTTTGGGAATGTGCGAAAATGAAGGGATACTGGGAGTATGGACTTTGCTCGAGCGGATTTTGGGATATGAGGTCCCGAACACTTTTGAAGTACTTTATTTAGGAAATCTCTCAAGGAGCATTGTCCAATACGGAGACCAATATCTTGTGCGTAGACTGATAGCATCAACGAAAAAAGAAATCACCAGGAAATGGCTGCAGGAGGAACCCCCTGCAGCCATTGATTGGTTGGAAGTTGTTGGAGAAATACTCCATATGGAAAGACTCACCCATGGGCTCAGAATGAAACTACCAGAATTTGAAAAGAAAGTGTTCAAGTGGACTGCCCACAAGACCCTGCACTAAGCCACAGCGAACCCTGACCTTAGTTACATTATGTATAGATAATTCTTTGATCTCTGACACTACTTTTGTTTGTTTTGTTTTTCCTGAAAATAATAAAAACTAAGTAAAAAAAAAAAAGAATAATGTATTGATAGATTTTGCCGACGACTTATAACAGAACTTATGAGGCGATATACTTCGAGGGAGGCCGGCGTATATCTTTCTGTCTGCGGCCCTCGCTGAAAAAAAGATTGGAAATCCCTGGTTTGATTGAGTGGATTTGGGGATTCAGCTTCAGGGAGCAGAGCTGAGGCTGCCGAGTTCATCCACCCCCTCACATCAGATAGCGCTGTCTCTTTCGGTTCGAGCAGTAATGTCCTGGAAGACGACGTGCGATGTGACAGATGGAGCTCATGGTGAAAGAGCCGAGGACATGTTGCACCGCCGTCAAACCTCGAGGACACGCGGAGGGTCAGACGCGACTTTCATGCTGATGCACTCTGGCTGCAGAACGACTCTGACTCCGGGTCGAAGACACGAGTTAAGCACCGTGTTAAACCGCGTTAGCGCTCGTGTTGAAGCGAGACACGTCGTCAGGTCGTGCTCTGCAGATGACTTTCTTTAACTGTTTAAAAGGTATTTTTTAGAATGATTCCAAATTCATGAGACACCGAGGTTTCTCTTGATGCTCGGAACGTTGCACTCGTAATGAATCTGAGGCTGTGTAGGTCTTTTTTGGTCACTAGGTGGCAGAAAAAACACAAAAAACATTTACCATTTATATTATATTTAAATTTTTTGAGAAAGTTACCGATGCAACCAAGGAGGAAGTGGAACACACAGGAGACGACCGTTTCACTGCAGACTGTTAGGCTATGTTTACGTGGGGAAATGACAGTGCATACATTATTTAAGATATATTTCAAACTCAGACTTAATTTTATGGACATTTTCTTTTCATGTCCCTTTAGGGCTCCGTATTACACAGACTCTTTACTAAACATATCTTCTCACTGTGCAGTTACGACTATATATACCTGAGATAATATACATGTTGCCATCATATGTATCTGAGTGTATTCTAGGACTTTTGTTCATTATTATTGGCAAAATATAATTTTTGCAATTTGTTTATTTTTAGGTTATTTAATTCTCAAGATTAGACAGAATACAAAAGGACATACACTTTGATGGATTTTTCAAATAAACTGCACATTATTTGGGGCGGCGGTGGCGAAGTCGATAGGGACTTGGCTTGGCAACTGGAAGGTCACCAGTTCAAGTCCCGGCAAGACCAAGTGCTACCGAGGTGTCCCGGAGCAAGGCACCGTTCCCCACACTGCTCCCCAGGGTGCCGTTCAAAATGGCAGCTCACTGGGATGGGTCAAATGCAGAGAAACAATTTCCCCGCAGGGATTATTAAAGTATATCAAAATCAAAAAAATAAATAAACAGCACATTAATGTCCCTGCTTGTATCAGGTTCTGGCATTTTTTGGAACATTTGATTCCCTGCCACAAGACATAATGCGTGTCATGATATCCTATGATAATGATAACCTGCAAAAGAAATACTTAATATGGGCAGACAAGTGTTTGTTTCCAATGCTATGTCTTCATTGCACTCTAATAGTGGAAAGGTGAAGGGTTTGGCCTTGGGTATTTTTTGAACTACCTTCTCCCAGGTGATTCGAAAACACAGAGGACCCAGCCTCAGCGGGACCTTCTCCGTCCCGGTGCTCCTCGTTATAACTTCTATAAAAAGACAGATACAAGCCGAGAGGCTGTTGGGAAATGATCGTCACCCGGCCTCCATCTTGCCCGTAAACCCCGTGACTCCACTTCAGTGTAAACAGCCCCAAAATAAACGCTTAGACTTTACACACAGTGTCACGCTGCCTTTGACACGAATTAGAAACGTCCAACTTCCTCATTCCTGTCAGGCAGACTTTAGTCCAACACACGCACAAGTCCTATCAAGCTTTAAATATACACGTGTAACACTACGCCTGGTTTCCCTGCACTCTTTTTACAGAGAGTAAACACTCAGCCAACACTTCATATGTTCTCCTGCAGAGAGCCGCTCTGTCAAACAACATGAAACAACTGGCTGCGAACAGTGGCGGCGCTCCAACAAAATCACTTCCTCGTTCCACTGCCAAACTCAGTCTGTGTGTGTGTGTGTGTGTGTGTGTGTGTGTGTGTGTGTGTGTGTGTGTGTGTGTGTGTGTGTGTGTGTGTGTGTGTGTGTGTGTGTGTGGTGTGTGTGGTCTAGCATTACTATACTTGTGGGGACCTACATCTGTTCACATAGTCACGTGTGGGGACTGGCTTCCCTTATGGGGACAAATTGGAGGTGTGTGTGTGTGTGTGTGTGGTGTGTGTGTGTGTGTGGTGTGTGTGTGTGTGTGTGTGTGTGTGTGTGTGTGTGTACGTCACTGGGTAAATCAAATCCCATGCACTGCTAACCATCAGTTGTGTTTATTATAATGAGAGGCCGACGGACAAAACGAAATGCAAATCGCAACGTAGATCATGAATGGAAAGTGCGCAACACGACACGATGTGTTGGACAGCCATAGATGCATTTCAAGCGTGTGGGAAATGCAGTAGACGTCGTTCAGTGTGCTCACGTTGAGCGGATAATAATGTGAATATAGAATATATACAGGTACGAATGGAGAACCTTCAATTAATCAGATATCATCGGTGCTGTCTTTCATTTTAATTTAACTGTTTTTGTATTTTAGACTGACTTAAATTCACTTCTATGTGGGAGCAATGAAGGACACTTGGAAGGACACTTTAACATGTTGGCTGGCTGCCTCCGATTGGTAGATGTTTACCAATGATCCCTTGAGCCACAGACACATAGTGGTCATGGATGACTTCACGTCACCACCGCTAAGCTAAAGGAGGCTAATGTTGGGCTATAAAGGAGCTACAGCACGGTCACATGAACTCACGTCACCACCGCTAAGCTAAAGGTGGCTAATGTTGGGCTATAAAGGAACTACAGCACGGTCACATGACTTCACGTCACCACCGCTAAGCTAAAGAGGCTAATGTTGGGCTATAAAGGGACTACAGCACGGTCACATGACTTCACGTCACCACCGCTAAGCTAAAGGTGGCTAATGTTTGGGCTATAAAGGAACTACAGCACGGTCACATGACGTCACGTCACCACCGCTAAGCTAAAGGAGGCTAATGTTGGGCTATAAAGGAGCTACAGCTACGGTCCACATGACTTCACGTCACCACCGCTAAGCTAAAGGAGGCTAATGTTGGGCTATAAAGGAACTACAGCACGGTCACATGACTTCACGTCACCACCGCTAAGCTAAAGGTGCTAATGTTGGGCTAGTAAGGAACTACAGCACGGTCACATGACTTCACGTCACCACCGCTAATCTAAAGTTGCTAATGTTGGGCTATAGAGGAACTACAGCACGGTCACATGACTTCACGTCACCACCGCTAAGCTAAAGGTGGCTAATGTTGGGCTATAAAGGAACTACAGCACGGTCACATGACTTCACTTCACCACCGCTAAGCTAAAGGTGGCTAATGTTGGGCTATAAAGGAACTACAGCACCGGTCACATGACTTCACGTCACCACTTGCTAATCTAAAGGAGGCTAATGTTGGGCTATAAGAGAACTACAAGCACGGTCACATGACTTCACATCACCACCGCTAAGCTAAAGGTGGCTAATATGGGCTATAAAGGAACTACAGCAGGCGGTCACATGACTTCACATCACACCGCTAAGCTAAAGGTTGCTAATATTGGGCTATAAAGGAACTACAGCACGGTCACATGACTTCACGTCACCACCGCTAAGCTAAAGGAGGCTAATGTTGGGCTATAAAGGAACTACAGCACGGTCACATGACTTCACGTCACCACCGCTAAGCTAAAGGTGGCTAATGTTGGGCTATAAAGGAACTACAGCACTGTCACATTACTTCACATCACCAC
>JAMFTG010000415.1:0-82500 GCA_023974075.1 Chaenocephalus aceratus | reverse complement strand
CATTGAGATCATAGATCTCTTTTTCAAGGGAGACCTGCAGCATATAGGTTCCACAAGAAACATAAAACAATAAAGGACATTATACATTATATTTACAGGATACATAGTTATAGACATTTACAAGTGCCCATTGTATCAGCAAGCATTTCATTTTGCCTAGCTTTAAAAACATGCAGAGGAATGAGATTGCTCAGTTTCAATTCTTGCTGAAGATTGAATATTATATATATTATTACTATATATTGAATATAGTTGAAATAAAATAAATTGTAATTTATGGTTGAAAGCATTGTCTGCTGCATTTATTTGATCAATTTAAACGGTAAGTAACGTTATGTCAGGTGCGCGTGACCTGTGCCGCTGCACATTCATCCTCTGCAAGGTGCTGACACAGCAGTCAGTGATGGATCAGAACATGGTTAAAACAACCAGCCCTTATCGCCAGCACACACTGCATCTGCTGCAGGTAATAAACAGTTCAGATCATGGGACATTACATTACTGTCGTGGACACTAACGTCCTCCTGCCCGACTCGCCGGCTTTGCCCGCCTCGCCCACAGAGGCGGAGCAGCCACAGCCGTCTTCGTTACCCCAAACCACTGCCACCCCCTCGGCGGCCCGCAAGTGCCAGAGGACCTCGCAAAACAGAGCCTGCCCAGGTATATTTTAAAAAGTACCCAACTCGCCTGTACGTGGGGGAGGCGCTCAGTTTGCAGCTCATGGTTTCAAAGCAGAGATTGGCTGGAATATTCATGTAAAAAAAGATGCCATCTTCTGCTATGCATGTAGACATTTCAGTTCAAGTAAGTCAGATGCCTTGACCCCAACTGGCTACAACAAACTGGCGCCATGCTCTTACAGGCTACGTGATAAGGGACTGGGAAGGCATGATCAAGCAAAGAGCACATAGATCCATAGATCTCTTCATGTTGCTCTCAAAGCACCAGATTGATGGTTTTAACTTCAATATTTAAAAAAAAAATCTTCCCGGGGGAGCATGCCCCCGGACCCCCCCAGAGGAGGTGAGGACCCCCATAGAGGGTGTTAGGTACACTCCCCACTTATAAAAATAGCACTTTACCACTGCACCCTCTCTAATCTCAGATGCACCCTTAGTCATTTTGTTCTGGAACCGGGCCTGATGCAATAGAAGTGAAACTTAAGCTCACTCCAATGCGGAGATATTCCCGCAAGAGTGCGGAAAACTTAAATTTATTTAAAATGTGAAATGTACCAATATACTCACGGACCACTAGGGGGCGCTCACGGGACCACACTTTGAGAAGCCTGGGTTAGGGTATAAATAGTGGATTATCCTAGGGGGAGGGGCTTAACATGTATAAAACCCTGGCCACAAGTGTTTGAGGAGAGTCTGACTGTGGCGGTAGAGCAGAGAGGTACCCGTTATATGTCCTCGACCTGTGATATATGAGGGTTTTGTTTTCTTCCGGTAACATCCTGGTTACTTTGTGTTTTTTTCAGCTGTCAATAAAAACACCTAAGGATACATTTTTCCGTGACTCTAGCCATCTTATTTAATGCCTAGTTTTTACATTGACCCTTTTTGTAACAAAGACTTTTGAAATATTCACAAGACCTTTTCTCTATATACCTGCTTTATGGAAATGGATCCCCACAGAAACATGTCTTACTTCCAGGGCTTCTTTACAACACAGATATTATCTCACCAACTAACACCGCGAGTACGAGTAGTATTTACCGCACCCGGGATTACGAGAGGTCAGTTTGTTCTGGAAGAGTCTGTGCCCCGACTGACCTGACCTCTGCTCAGAGCGGCTGATTAACCCCGTCAGCGCTGATCCTCTGCTGAGAGCCTGGAGGCAGCGCCGCACGCGCCTCAGGGTGTTTGTCTTAAGGGCCAGTTCACAGGGAACACCTTAAGGGTCAAAGGGAACACCTTAGGCCAGTTCACAGGGAACACCTTAAGGGTCAAGGGAACACCTTAAGGGCCAGTTCACAGGGAACACCTTAAGGGTCACAGGGAACACTTAAGGGTCACAGGGAACACCTTAAGGGTCAAAGGGAACACCTTAAGGGTCACAGGGACACCTTAAGGGTCACAAGGGAAACACCTTAAGGGTCAAAGGGAACACCTTAAGGGAACACCTTAAGGGTCAAAGGAACACCTTAAGGGTCAAAGGGAACACCTTAAGGGTCACAGGGAACATCTTAAGGGTCACAGAGAACACCTTAAGGGTCACAGGGAACACCTTAAGGGTCCACAGGGAACACCTTAAGGGTCACAGGGAACATCTTAAGGGTCACAGAGAACACCTTAAGGGAACACCTTAAGGGTCACAGGGAACACCTTTAATGGTCACAGGGAAACACCTTAAGGGTCACAGGGAACACCTTAAGGGAAAACCTTAAGGTCACAGGGAACACCTTAAGGGTCACAAGGAACACCTTAAGGGTCACAGGGACACCTTAAGGGTCACAGGGAACATCTTAAGGGTCACAGAGAACACCTTAGGGAACACCTTAAGGGTCACAGGGAACACCTTAAGGGTCTCAGGGAACACCTTAAGGGAACACCTTTAGGGTCACAGGGAACACCTTAAGGGAACACCTTAAGGGTCACAGAGAACACCTTAAGGGAACACCTTAAGGGTCAAAGGGAACACCTTAAGGGTCACAGGGAACACCTTAAGGGTCAAAAGGGAACACCTTAAGGGTCACAGGGAACACCTTAAGGGAACACCTTTAGGGTCACAGGGAACACCTTAAGGGAACACCTTAAGGGTCAAAGGGAACACCTTAGGGTCACAGGGAACACCTTAAGGGTCACAGGGAACACCTTAAGGGTCACAGGGAACACCTTAAGGGAACACCTTAAGGGAACACCTTAAGGGTCACAGGGAACACCTTAAGGGTCAAAGGGAACACCTTAAGGGTAACAGGGAACACCTTAAGGGTCACAGGGAACACCTTAAGGGAACACCTTAAGGGTCACAGGGAACACCTTAAGGGTCACGGGAACACCTTAAGGGAACACCTTTAGGGTCACAGGGAACACCTTAAGGGTCACAGAGAACACCTTAAGGGAACACCTTAAGGGTCAAAGGGAACACCTTAAGGGTCACAGGGAACACCTTAAGGGTCAAAGGGAACACCTTAAGGGTCACAGCGAACACCTTAAGGGAACACCTTTAGGGTCACAGGGAACACCTTAAGGGAACACCTTAAGGGTCAAAGGGAACACCTTTAGGGTCACAGGGAACACCTTAAGGGTCACAGGGAACACCTTAAGGGTCACAGGGAACACCTTAAGGGAACACCTTAAGGGAACACCTTAAGGGTCACAGGGAACACCTTAAGGGTCAAAGGGAACACCTTAAGGGTCACAGGGAACACCTTAAGGGTCACAGGGAACACCTTAAGGGTCAAAGGGAACACCTTAAGGGAACACCTTAAGGGTCAAAGGGAACACCTTTAGGGTCAAAGGGAACACCTTAAGGGTCACAGGGAACACCTTAAGGGTCACAGGGAACATCTTAAGGGTCACAGGGAACACCTTAAGGGAACACCTTAAGGGTCAAAGGGAACACCTTAAGGGTCAAAGGGAACACCTTTAGGGTCAAAGGGAACACCTTAAGGGTCAAAGGGAACACCTTAAGGGTCACAGGGAACACCTTAAGGGTAAAAGGGAACACCTTAAGGGAACACCTTAAGGGTCAAAGGGAACACCTTAAGGGTCACAGGGAACACCTTAAGGGTCACAGGGAACACCTTAAGGGTCACAGGGAACACCTTAAGGGTCACAGGGAACATCTTAAGGGTCACAGAGAACACCTTAAGGGTCACAGGGAACACCTTAAGGGTCACAGGGAACACCTTAAGGGTCACAGGGAACATCTTAAGGGTCACAGAGAGCACCTTAAGGGAACACCTTAAGGGTCACAGGGAACACCTTAAGGGAAAACCTTAAGGGTCACAGGGAACACCTTAAGGGTCACAGGGAACACCTTAAGGGTCACAGGGAACACCTTAAGGGTCAAAGGGAACACCTTAAGGGTCACAGAGAACAC
Organism: Chaenocephalus aceratus; assembly: GCA_023974075.1. Classification (NCBI taxonomy): domain Eukaryota; kingdom Metazoa; phylum Chordata; class Actinopteri; order Perciformes; family Channichthyidae; genus Chaenocephalus; species Chaenocephalus aceratus. Next base: position 78,450 of record JAMFTG010000415.1, on the reverse strand, counting down.
CTTAAGGGTCACAGGGAACATCTTAAGGGTCACAGAGAACACCTTAAGGGAACACCTTAAGGGTCACAGGGAACACCTTAAGGGTCACAGGGAACACCTTAAGGGAACACCTTTAGGGTCACAGGGAACACCTTAAGGGTCACAGAGAACACCTTAAGGGAACACCTTAAGGGTCAAAGGGAACACCTTAAGGGTCACAGGGAACACCTTAAGGGTCAAAGGGAACACCTTAAGGTCACAGGGAACACCTTAAGGGAACACCTTTAGGGTCACAGGGAACACCTTAAGGGAACACCTTAAGGGTCAAAGGGAACACCTTTAGGGTCACAGGGAACACCTTAAGGGTCACAGGGAACACCTTAAGGGAACACCTTAAGGGAACACCTTAAGGGTCACAGGGAACACCTTAAGGGTCAAAGGGAACACCTTAAGGGTCACAGGGAACACCTTAAGGGTCAAAGGGAACACCTTAAGGGAACACCTTAAGGGTCAAAGGGAACACCTTTAGGGTCAAAGGGAACACCTTAAGGGTCACAGGGAACACCTTAAGGGTCACAGGGAACACCTTAAGGGAACACCTTAAGGGTCAAAGGGAACACCTTTAGGGTCAAAGGGAACACCTTAAGGGTCAAAGGGAACACCTTAAGGGTCACAGGGAACACCTTAAGGGAACACCTTAAGGGTCAAAGGGAACACCTTAAGGGTCACAGGGAACACCTTAAGGGTCAAAGGGAACACCTTAAGGGAACACCTTAAGGGTCAAAGGGAACACCTTTAGGGTCAAAGGGAACACCTTAAGGGTCACAGGGAACACCTTAAGGGTCACAGGGAACACCTTAAGGGAACACCTTAAGGGTCAAAGGGAACACCTTAAGGGTCAAAGGGAACACCTTAAGGGTCACAGGGAACACCTTAAGGGAACACCTTAAGGGTAAAAGGGAACACCTTAAGGGAAACACCTTAAGGGTCAAAGGGAACACCTTAAGGGTCACAGGGAACACCTTAAGGGTCACATGGAACACCTTAAGGGTCACAGGGAACACCTTAAGGGTCAAAGGGAACACCTTAAGGGTCACAGGGAACACCTTAAGGGTCACAGGGAACACCTTAAGCGTCACAGGGAACACCTTAAGGGTCAAAGGGAACACCTTAAGGGTCACAGGGAACACCTTAAGGGAACACCTTAAGGGTCACAGGGAACACCTTAAGGGTCACAGGGAACACCTTAAGGGAACACCTTAAGGGAACACCTTAAGGGTCACAGGGAACACCTTAAGGGAACACCTTAAGGGTCACAGGGAACACCTTAAGGGTCACAGGGAACACCTTAAGGGTCACAGGGAACACCTTAAGGGAACACCTTTAGGGTCACAGGGAACACATTAAGGGTCACAGGGAACACCTTAAGGGTCAAAGGGAACACCTTTAGGGTCACAGGGAACACCTTAAGGGTCAAAGGGAACACCTTTAGGGTCAAAGGGAACACCTTTAGGGTCACAGGGAACACCTTAAGGGTCACAGGGAACACCTTAAGAGTCACAGGGAACACCTTAAGGGTCAAAGGGAACACCTTAAGGGTCACAGGGAACACCTTAAGGGTCACAGGGAACACCTTAAGGGTCAAAGTGAACACCTTAAGGGTCACAGGGAACACCTTAAGGGTCACAGGGAACACCTTTAAGGAGCTCCGCCTATATGGGCAACTCTCCACCTATCAGGGGAATGAGAGGTTGCGTGGCATGGTAACAGCATGTTAACAGCATGGTAACAGCAAGGTAACAGCAAGGTAACAGCATGGTAACAGCATGGTAACAGCAAGGTAACAGCATGGTAACAGCATGGTAACAGCATGTTAACAGCATGTTAACAGCATGGTAACAGCAAGGTAACAGCATGGTAACAGCATGGTAACAGCAAGGTAACAGCATGGTAACAGCATGGTAACAGCATGGTAACAGCATGGTAACAGCAAGGTAACAGCATGGTAACAGCATGGTAACAGCATGGTAACAGCATGGTAACAGCATGGTAACAGCAAGGTAACAGCATGGTAACAGCAAGGTAACAGCATGGTAACAGCATGGTAACAGCATGGTAACAGCATGGTAACAGCATGTTAACAGCATGGTAACAACATGGTAACATGACGCTCGTGCCACGCCCCCCTCCTTTGCAGGGGGGCGTGGTCAGAATCAGCCACAGAATCAGCCCTTGTGAAAACAGGGCTGGAATAGAGCAAATAGAGCGAAATGAGGCGTGGCTAAAATGCAGGATCTGTTTGGTATTTTGAAAAAAAAACTTCGCAGACATGTTTTCTATAGGTATGGCCCTACAATATATTATTCAAATATAGCAATGATAGGTCCCCTTTAAGTAGCTGGTATTTGGAAAGAGGGATGTAGTGATGAAGGGCCAAAGAGATGGAGGAATAAATACCTGAAGGACGGCAGGGATGAAGAGATTAATGGATGTAGGAAGGCTGGGATCAAGACATGTTGGAACGAGGGATGAATGGTCAATGGGATGTAGGGAAGGATGAATGGATGTACTGATAGAGAGGGATAAAGGGTCAAAGATATGAAGGGAAGGTTGGATGGATGAAGGGATGAGGGTCCAAGAGATGAGGGTCCAAGGGATGAGGGGTCTCAGGGATTTAGGAAGGGATGAAAGGACAAAAGTGTGTAGATATGTGGGGATGAGGAAAGGAAGGGAGGGAAGGGGGCCGTCGTTATATATTTTACAATTAAAAAAATTCGTTGTTATCTTTATATCCCAAAGTGTCTATCTGACCCGTAGTGAGCAGCCCGTATACCTGCGGGAGCATCTGATGGCGGTTTTCCATCTGCAGAAGAACCCTCCGGAAGAAGAGCTGCCACCCCTTTGATCATCCCTTTGAGCTGAAGAGGCGCTCGTTGCCACGCAGTGAAAGCATCGCTTTATTGAAGTGAATTCACGGCCTGAGGTTAAAAAGAAGAAGAGAACGTTTTTAAAGATCAGAGTCGAGTTGAAACGCAGCTTTGAAGCGCGGTGTGGAGACGAGTCACGACACACACATCAGCACCGCTATTATTTAAGCTTTTAGTTTAACATCCTGAAGTGAGAAGTCTCAGAGAAAAAGACATTCAATAGTGCAAGTGAAATGCAGGGATAAGCAATGTACATTCAAATAGAACGAGGTACAACAGAAATACCACTCATTGTGACTGTAAAGAGATTCATGTGCTATAAACATATATATATATACACACACCTGTATCTCCTCTCTTTAAAGGAGACCTATCATGCTATATTTGAATAATATATTGTAGGGCCATACCTATATAAGGTATATTTATATGTTTTCTTTTTCAAAATACCAACTTACTTTTGAAGTTACTTTTACTGAAACAGAGTATTCCTACACTCTGGTACTTCTACTTTTACTCAAGTACAAGATCTGAGTACTTCTACTTTTACTCAAGTACAAGATCTGAGTACTTCTACTTTTACTCAAGTACAAGATCTGAGTACTTCTACTTTTACTCAAGAACAAGATCTGAGTACTTCTACTTTTACTCAAGAACAAGATCTGAGTACTTCTACTTCTACTAAAGGACAAGATCTGAGTACTTCTACTTTTACTCAAGAACAAGATCTGAGTACTTCTACTTTTACTCAAGAACAAGATCTGAGTACTTCTACTTTTACTCAAGTACAACATCTGAGTACTTCTCCTTTTACTCAAGTACAACATCTGCGTATTCTCCCACGTCTGAGTCTTTAATGCATTAAGTATGCACTTTACTTTGTACAACTAGCTAACGTGTAAAGTAACTAAACCTCTACTGCTCGATGTGAAAGTGCCCAAAGATGCAAGGGCTTTATTTTATTGTCGTTGAACAGAAGCTCCAGAGTAGAAATTAAAATCTTAAGTCCCAAGCTCATATACCTGTCAGAACAAAATTAATACAATAAGATAAATGTTGCAGAGAATATTGTGAGGGACCAAGTAAATGCAGTCTATATATATATATATATATATATATTAGGGCTGTCAAACATTAACATTTTTAATCAGATTAATCACAGCTTAAAAATTAATTAATCAGATTAATCACCATTCGAACTATGTCCAAAATATGCCATTTCTTTATGTATATTGTTGGGAATGGAAAGATAAATGAAAGAAGGCGGATATATCCATTTAACACAGTATCTATGTTTATTATAACATTTTTCTGCATGTCGAAATGAAAGACAGCCCACACACCTATCAATCATCAAACCGTGGGGTCTTAATTCATTACGTGTTGATTTCTATCAACGGGGGAGGACTTCAGGAAAGTCGACAGAGGGGGGGGGGCTAGTGGAGTACTTCGTGACACACAGAGTATGAACGTTGTGATCAGCTTTTGCAGTTCTCCAGTGAAGGGGGAGTCTCCCTCCGCAGCCGGTTGGCGTAGTTTTGGCACAGTTCCGTTGTACAGACCGACGTTAACAGCAGCCTGTCTGTGCACACGGAGACCGACTCTGTCGTCCGGTGATCTAACCGCCTTCTGGAAAAGCTTCACAAGTACGTCGGACGCAAATGCGCTTTGTGACACAAGTGACGGTACGCATTTCAGATTACGCACATAACCTGCGTACCAGTTATGTGCACCCCTGTACCAGAGCCATATTATTACTATTATATGGCTCTGCCCTGAACTACAGCAAGAGTATTCTGCGTCGGGACTTCCTGCAACAACACCACGCCGTTATCAAAGATGTTCTATTGAGAAGACGATCACTACGTGACAAAAGTTTTCAAAACCGTGGCGACTGAAATCAATCTTACTAACTGCTGTCTGTGCAATTTACTCCGCGCGAGTTGGCAGACTTTATTTTGCTTACTTTAACATCATTTCTCATGGTGGGGCTAAGCCATTTTGGTATGGGTGCAGCCTACCACAGCCATACCCTGGCGCTGCCACTGGTGGCACGTATGGGGCGGGCCATTCTGCACATGCGTTAAATGCGTTAAATATTTTAACGCAATTAATTCAAAAAATTAATTACCGCCGTTAACGCGATTTTGACAGCACTAATATATATACATGTAATAGAATAAGAAGGCAAGAACAGAATGTAATGTACAAATTGAATACTGTACATTTAAAATACTGTTTAGTGTTGTAATAGATATTAAGATAAATAAATTGATTGTTTATTAAACTTTTTGAAACTTTATTTTTTGTCAGTCTCTGCTTTGGGGTCCCAGTAGTATCTAACATCACACAAACACATTCAAAGACGCTGAGCTCCGGGTTGTGATGGTGGGGAGGACCGGAGCTGGGAAGAGCACCACAGGAAACACCATTCTGGGAAAAGAGTCCTTTGAATCAAAGTTCTCTGCTAAATCCTTGACTGTAGACTGTTCTAATGCCTTTGGGGAAGATGATGGACAAAGCGTTAAGGTTATTGAAACTCCTGGTCTGTTTGACACCAAGATTGATGAAGAGAAGACCAGAAAAGACGTTGGCCAGAGCATTACATTTGCTTCTCCTGGACCCCACGTCTTCCTGGTCGTCATCAAACTGGGCAGATTCACAGATGAAGAAAAACAGACAGTGCAGAAGATTCAGGAAACCTTTGGAGAGCAAGCAGACAGATACAGCATGGTTCTCTTTACCCACGGTGATCTGCTCGAAGACCAAACTATCGAAGAGTTCTTGAAGGAAAGCGAAGATCTGAAGGAACTTGTGGCCAGATGTAACGGGCAGTACCACGTCTTCAATAATGCCCTGAAGGATCGTTCTCAGGTCAGAGAGCTGCTCGACAAGATCAGAGACATAGCAGAGAAGAACGGAGGAAGCCCATTACACCACTGAAATGTTCCAGGAGGCAGAGAGGGAAGCGAGAAAGAGGAGAAACAACGGATCCTTAAAGAGAGAAGAGGAATGCGCAAAGAGCCGGAGGAACTGGAGAAGAAGATAAGAGGAAAAGTATGAGCAACAACTCCGGGAAGCAAATGCAGACGGAGAAGTTCAACAGGGTTATCGCAACTCAGGAAAACGAAAAGGAGGAGGCAAGAGAAAGAGAAAGAGATGCAGGGACTTCCCGCTAGACAGGAAGCTGAGAGCAGCCCTACATTAGTCCAACAGATTATTGAATTTATTGGGAAAGTGGTATTTCAAATGGTTTTAAAATAAACAATTTGGCCTTGTGATGCTGAACTGTACCGTGTCCAACCAAAGTTCCATCCATCCATCTTCTTCCGCTTATCCGTGGTCGGGTCGCGGGGTAGCAGTTCCAGCAGAGAGCCCCAAACGTTCCTTTCCCCTCATCAACCAGCTCTGACTGGGGGGTCCCAAGGCGCTCCCAGGCCAGAGAAGAGATATAATCCCTCCACCTGGTCCTAGGTCTACCCCTCGGTCTCCTCCCAGCTGGACGTGCCTGGAACACCTCCCTAGGGAGGCGCCCAGGGTGGCATCCTAACTAGGTGCCCGAGACCACCTCAACTGGCTCCTTTCGACGCGACGGAGGAGCGGCTCAACTCCGAGTCCCTCCCTGATGACCGAACTTCTCACCTTATCCCTAAGGGAGACGCCACCACCTGCGGAGAAAACCCATCTCGGCCGCTTGTATCCGCGCATCTTTCTTTCGGTCATGACTCCACCACTGTTATGACTTATTAATATTCATGAATTCCTGTTCTTTTTGTTTTCTCATCGGGTCTTATTTGTAATAATAGCAGTTACTTAATGCATGAGTGATTATATTTTATGTTGATATTTTTTCTTTCAACGTGTAGACCAATGTCTTCAGAAGCTTTCCTTTTCCACCCAAATAACCTTAAATAAATATCCCATAAAATAAAATAAATATTGTATGGGAGATTTTGATACCATAATACTAAATACAACAGATGTAATCCCACGTTTTATAAAAGTCTATCTTAATCCAACACTCACACGCCATATTGCATTCAGAGAGTAGTAGTCACCATAATCATTCATCAGGATCTTAATCAACCGGAAGCATCATTACAACTTTCAATACAAGCTAACATGTTTACGATCTTTCAGCTCAAGTGTATATGAGGCTACAGCAGTCCCTGTTGAAGGTCCAATTTAGAAATGTTTTTGAGGGTTTACAATCTTGTACAAGTACAGAATAATATGTCCGGGGTTCCCAGCAAAACCCTGAACAGGCTCCAGTACATCCAGAACTCAGCTGCCAGGGTTTCTCACACGCACCAAGCCCTGGAGCACATCACCCCCACTCTATTCAACCTCCACTGGCTCCCGGTCAAGTCCCGCATCACCTCCAAAACTCCTCCTCCTCACCTCCTCCATGCCCTCTCGCCTCGGTCCCTCACAGATCTCCCTCACCCATACATCCCGTCCCGCACCCTTCGATCCTCAGACTCCGGCCTGCTCTCCATTCCCATTCACGCCTACGCACCTTCGGGGGCCGTGCCTTCAGTGTCGCTGCCCCCCACTCTCTGGAACTCCCTACCTGCAGAAATCCGCAACGCCCCTTCTCTCAACATTTTCAAATCAACCCTTAAAACTCATCTGTTCAACATCGCCTTCCAACAATAACTCACTCCCCCCCCCCCCAGTTACACTTCCATTTCTGCCCCCCTGTTTATGTTTATGTTTTTATGTCTTGTCATGTTTCTTTGTAAAGTGACCTTGAGGTTATGAAAGGCGCTATATAAATTCAAGTTATTATTATTATTATCATTACACATGTACATTTGCCATCTTGTTCGTGGAGAGAAACTAAGAGTGGCCATCCAAAGAGCTGGCTGCACTCTCGACATGCATCTTATATTGGTGGCTTTTAAAAGAACAGGTGGCATTTCCTGTAAATGCTGATAAGAGGGTGAACCGGGTTCGCTGTCTCTAGCTATCTAAATGAACACTGAACATGCATGAACATGGACTGGATATTCAAGCTGTGCTGAAAACACAACAATAAAGGGCGTGAATCAACAAGTTCCAACGATCATCGGAGAGCTGAGAAAAAAACACGACACAAGTAACAGATTGTGAAATAATGCTTTTCCTGTGTGTTATGCGCAGACTGTGTGGATCTGTTGTAGGCTACATTAAAACCGTTTTTTAATAAAGCGACATACCAACATGTAGAAAAGTTCTTAGTGTTTGCTGTGTTTAACTTTGTCATCCCGATCGTCCATAATGTCTTTTTGCATTGTTGGTCTTTCTGTAAACACGTCAACGTTTCTACGCATTCCTTTTACTATCTAAGGTTTTTTGGGGCAGTTTTTACTCAGAACAATCTAGGGTCTAAGAATGAAAGGTTCTGTTGGAGAGGTTGTGATGTTAGATGTTGGGATGTGTGAATAAAAAAGACTTGACAGACTAGAAACACTGAAGACTACATTCATCAAAACATGTACTTTCTCTTGTACATATAAAGACAAGTACTGCATTTAAAACTAATTAAAAAACATCACTCAAAGACAGAGTTTGATTTAGTCTCAATGGATGAACAGCCTGTAAAATAACACGTACACACCCAGTCTGTATTGGGCGTGGTTTGCTGCATGCAGCTCATACAAAAGGGATTGTTTCAAACAGTGTCTTACCTCTCAGTCTTTACCTCACTGTAAACCAGCACCTCTGCTCTCTACACACCAATAATGGAAAGCTTTATTAACAAAGACGGTAGGTCAGGGTCAACATGTTTTATATCCTTTATCTGTCGGGGACACAGGTGACTTTTGAATATTCGTGCATTCACTTTCTGCATTGTTTTCCTCAGTAATGTGATGATCAAGGACTTATTTGTAAACTATTATTGGTCTTCAGTGTGCTTACTTTTATTTCCTTTCTTATTTGGTCGAAATGTATACAGTTTATAATTGTGTTCATATAAATTGATCTTTAATTTGTTAGTGTGTGAATGCAGCACATTGGCCTTACAATGGGGTTGGTGTCGTCATTTCTCTTTGTAGAGTTTTCTTGGCTGTAACATCTCAGTTCAGGCCAGAATGTAAAATGTACGTTTGGGTTTCCGATATTCGGTACAGTATGCCATTTATATTTGGTATAATGGTTTCAGTTCTAATCTATCCAATGAGAACAAATGGCAGGGAAAGTGAACTGACGACGAAACACTGGCTAAGAAGCAGCAATGGAGTTAAGGTTACCGACATAATTTAATGACATGCTTAAAGGTGGGGTAGGTACGTTTCAGAAACCGGCTCGAGATACACTTTTTGTTATATTCCATGGAATGCTCTTAACATCCCGATAGCAATGAATATCTGAAGTGCTTTGACAACAAATCCATAAAAACATTTCATCTGTAGAAGCCGTAATACTGTAAAAAGTACAACCAATCAGATGGATGGCCTACCTGCCTGTCAGCCTTCCATCGGGGCACAAACTTATCTCGTGCCCTCATTGGTCATGTGCGCGTTCGTGTGTGTTGGGGGAGGGGCTCTGTGAGGAAGTGGCAGATTTTCTCCGGTTGTGTATTTTCAAATTCTAGCGATCTCGAGCCGGTTTCTCAAACTTACCTACCCCACCCTTAATATAGCCCAACTAAATAATTATGTTACCTTTTGAGCATTTCTCTTCTTCTTTCCTTTTCTTTCTAAACTGAGCACCTGATGCCTTGTGTCTTTGTTTCTCCATCACCGTAGGTATTAATGTCCGACCCGCGAATCAATGCATAGCGTACCCCTCCCCCAACACTGCCAACTACAGGTCAAGACGATACCAATTTAACGTAGTCAGGTTTTAAATAATTCTTGATTGTTTCATACAACCCAGGCAAGGAAAAATATATTTCTGCCAAAACTATTTATATTGTAAGAATGAATTTGGTGGCCGTTCGAGGCGTGAGATTAATTTGACTAATTGCAGAACTACTTTATAAACATCGAAGGTGTTTATTTGATAGAGATAGTGTACCCGCCGCCCCCCTCTCTCTCCCCATAGTGAGGCGACCTGAGATCCCCCCCGCCCTTCTTTGAGTGAGAGACCTTCCACCCAGCTGTCTGCCTGCCGCGCCCCCTTCCACCCAGAAAAAAAACAAAACAACAACAATATGAAATTACGTGCAAATTGACGATAAAAAAAACTAGCAATATCACTGCTGTCGATTCTTTGCTTATAATCCCATCTGGTTCCTGTTGGGTCGTGTTAATAATCCGCTTCTGGTCTGTACTCAGTTCAGATTTCTTTGTTCTGTTTGACCTTGCCGGGTCCCCCTGTTTTGGTGTTCAACTGTATTGGTTATCAGATTTTCCTAAATAAAAACTTGCTTGGTGTATATATACCTGCCTTCCTCTTTTTACGGCATTTGCTCCACAACGGTTTCAATCGAAGGCTGTCTGCCGAGTTCCTATGCCCCTTTCCAGCTACCCTCCTATAGTTCATGGTCATTCCCCCGCCGAATCCTTCCGAACTGAATTATGTTGACTGCATTATCAGGGACATCTGGAAACCGACCGTGTGTCTGTCATGATCCTGGTTTTTTGTGTTTCACGTGTTTTGTTTGCTTTTGAAAAGTGTTCCTGCGACTTTGGCTGCTTGGGAGTGCGGTCGTCTTTCAACCAGGATGTTGTGGGTTAGAGCCCAGCCCGAGCCGTCAACATGTCGACGATTCCTCGGGTAAGATACTGAACCCTGAGTTGCTCCTGATTGCCAATGGTGTGTGTGTGTGTGTGTGTGTGTGTGTGTGTGTGTGTGTGTGTGTGTGTGTGTGTGTGTGTGTGTGTGTGTGTGACGTGAGTGTTAGCTTCCCTAGAGCAAGTAGTGCTGCTCTGCATTAATGGGGTGTGAATGGGTGAATGACTCAGAGTATGACAAGAGATTTGAGGGGTCCAGAAGACCTGATAAAGAGCTGTAAATCCATTTACCTCCGTCTGTTTTCTCTTTGTGTTTCCCGCCTGTTTGTCTGATATATGTCTCCCCTTGTTTCACACTCCAGGCTTCTCCTGGACCCCACGTCTTCCTGATCGTCATCAGACTGGGCAGATTCACAGATGAAGAAAAACAGACGGTTCAGAAGATTCAGGAAATCTTTGGAGAGGAAGCCGACAGATACAGCATGGTTCTCTTTACTCACCGTGATCAGCTCGAAGACCAAACTATCGAAGTGTTATTGAAGGAAAGCGAAGATCTGCAGGAACTTGTGGGGAAATGTAACGGACAGTACCACGTCTTCAATAATAAGGAGAAGGATCGTTCTCAGGTCAGAGAGCTGCTCGACAAGATCAGAAAGATAAAAGAGAAGAACGGAGGAAGCCATTACACCAATGACATGTTCCAGATAGCAGAGAGGGCCATAGAAGAGGCAAAACAGAGAATCCTTAAAGAGAGAGAAGAGGAAAAGAACCGGAGGAAACCCTTTACAACTCTTTCATAATTAGGTTAAATGGCGTAATTGAAGTACTTAAATCCCTTACAGGTTTACGTGAGACGGCAACAGATTCAGAAAACCTTTGACTGTCTGACTCCTTGTTAATCTCCACCGTCCCCCTTTTTGAATTTCGTTGTGTGATTTATAGTTTCTCAGTTATATCAGGGGTGAGTTTTGACCAAATACTAAACAGTGTCACAGATTGTCCAGAACAAAGATGTTAATAAGGTAAAGTGGTGTTATTAATCTGATCAATGTTTTTCAGATGTTGTGTTTTCATTGTTTGATTGCTTTTGATTTTACTATAGGAAAAAGAAGAAAGAAGGTCGTAAGGTTTTGTACTTTAACTTCCTCCTCCCCCTAGGGGTGCCTAATACGTCGATCGCAAAGGTAGTGTGGGTAGATCCAACACGTTCTCACTCCCAACCAGGGTACCCCTTGAGAGTCAGTTTTCAACGGGCAGGGCGTCCCATAGACCTTCATAGACCTCCCATAGCGTTGATAATAGACGCCATTAGAACGCTCCCCGACGGTCGGTTGTTATTGTCAATATTAATATAATAATATTTTTTAATAGTCACACTCGATTTCGCCGATTTTCTTGTTGCCCCAGGTCAACGCCTCTTTTAGCAGAAACAAAGGCTACATTAATGTATTAAATCGCCAGGCACCGCAATAATTTACAAACTCTTCAACTACAACCCTAATTATATTTAAAAACATTTTAGAAGGCCTCACGAAATACTTTAATGTAAATTCAAATGTAAATGTGTGTAATGTGTGTAATGTGGTGATTGACATTATTCACCCACGGATCTATGGGTTGGGGTATTGTTCCGCACGGACATTTTAGTTAACCGGACTTCCTGTTGATGTGAAATCTGAAAACATTTTTAAAAAATAAAATACTTTATTCTGAGTGTGCTTGCTTTTCTCTTTTGGAGGTCATCACATAACGGCATTGTAATACACGGTTCGGCTGCATTAAATATTACATATCTGTCGTATTCTCTATTTATAGAGCCCTGATGAGAAGACTTCTAGACAAACAGGAACAACTGCCGCCGAAACTGAATATGTGACGTGGATCATAAATATATCAACAATCAAACAACATCTTCAATTTCTCTTCACACAATAAGTCTCCTTGCAGTATCAATACTAATTCGGCTGACTTTTACATTTGATCCAATCAGTATATTGGTATATTTACACCATAACGGTGCACAGCTGATATAAAGGGACACCTGGTGGTTAAAGCACGTTATTGACATGTATTATTTTTATTATTAGATATTAATAGGAGACACAGACAGATAAACTAATAAGGCTTTATTTAAACATTAAAGAATACTTTAGGTTAAGGTCTTATTTTGAATAAGAAAAAAGCTTTGGGGGTATACAAATGAATCCTGACAAAGTACTAATATATTGCTTTCCTGCAATGTTAACTACTGTATGTTTAAGCACTTATTTGAACTGATATTATACATATGTATTATACTCTTATAAGATGTATGTAGATAGCATAAGAAATGTGCAGAATACGACAGTTTAATGGTGGAGGTATACACACACATTGATAGATGTCTTGTGATGCACTGTTGAGGAACCTGCGACCCAAGTTTTTCATCTCCGGCCTTGTCAGGTATTGAACAATCAATAAATAAAGAACACAGAATTATTAAATATAAAACACAGAATTTGTGTGATTATACTAAATGATTTACAAATAAACACCACTGCATATTTACAACTGTTACACATGCTGATGTAACGCAAATGTTCCAACTTGGGATCACTAAAGTATATCTTATCTTAAGCTGATCGATGGCTACTGCCATATTTGCCTCTGAACAAGTGCATGTTTCAGGCTCATCAATGAACAACAGGAGGGGTCACAGACATAAGACCAGCTGTTAAATAAAGCTCTTCTGACCTTAGCTGGCATGTGGGTATATATATTAATGCTGCCCATTATGGGCACAAGCAATTTTCACCCATTTATTAATTATATGTTTTAAATGTGAGTGTTTCCTGTCCCCTAAACCTCCAGGGATGTACACAGTTTATTACTGGCAACTTCTTATTATGGGAAATACGAAGACGTCTTTTAAAACTACAATTCTCAGTAGAGACGTGCCACATGTTGCAAAACACACAATAGTAAGTCAATGGGACGCCCTGCCCGTTGAAAACTGACTCTCAAGGGGTGCCCTGTGCGTAATAGTGTAACGGGGAGGGGCCCTGACCGACCGTCAACATGTGACGGCTTGGGAGTGAGAACGTGTTGGTAGATCGCATGGCATTTAAAAAATAAATAATAAATAAAAGATTCATTTAAAAAAACAAAATAACTTAAGTTCGCCTATCATTCATCCTTACTAAGGCATGTGCCACGTGATTGACGTACAGGTTGGCAGTTCACCACGCATGGGCTGCACATCACCGACGAGCTGATTATCTAGTCAGCCTTCCAATTTATACAATTCTTCTAAAGGAAGAGTATAACAATTACCAAAAATGTACTGAGTCGTATCGTGCCACATGGGTTCATGCAGTTATGAGGGGCCTCACCTCCTCATCTGAAGGTATACGCGCTACTGCGGTGCAATTAGTGTAAGGGCGCCACAGTTTATCCGCCACAGCGAGGTTTCCGGCGCCCACTAGCGCCCACTAGCGCCCACTAGCGCCCACTAGCGCCCACTAGCATCACTCCCCCCCCCCCCCCCCTGCTCGCGACACAGATTGGGCAGTGGCGGTAGATCATGTGTGTCAAGTCCTTCAGTGATTTAGCCCGAACTTGAGAGGCTGCAGGGCAACAGAGGACGCTTGGACAACTCGAATTGCTGTTCTTTTTGTCTTTATTTATTTTAAGACAACTTCAAGAATCAGGTTGAAAACCTTCAAAACACAAAGGACAAACAAATGTTAGCTCACATGCAAACACAACTTACAAACATTTTGCATGCCTCATTGCATTCTCAATAATAATAATAACAACACAAACTCAGTCACATTCCTGCCTTTTCAGGGTATTTTAATTAAAAGGATACATTGTGAGTTATTTTAAAACCACATCATTAACTTAAATGAATTAATAAGAGAGTGTGTATCTCTACTTGGAAACAGGCACCAGAGAAACCCTCACCTGAACACCACCTGCGCTGTCCATAGCAAACGGAGCGCAGGCCGACCACGCTGCGTAAAAAGCCGTCGATTGCGCAACAGCACTCTCACAAAGTGAGGCAACAGATCAAGTTCATAAAACACAATAAACACCGGAGAAACATACCAACGGCGTCTCCGGAGCCTCACACACACTGTTAGAGCCAGTATTTAGATTTGATAAGAAAGGCCACCTAATTGTGACGTCTGTAGTCAACGCACTATAAAGGACTACAGTTCCCACGGCGCCTGTGCTGACGCCACAGTGATGGGCAACCTGTTGAGGGGCGCCGTCGAGGAACAGTTTTTAACCGTACTCATACTCGTAACCGTACTCGTAACCGCGTACATATAAACCGAACAAGTACCCTTTAATTTGTGAAGATAGGCATTATCAAGAAAGAAAGAATACCTAAATTGTTGTTTATTTGAGTTTTGCCTATTGTATGTGCGTGTGTGTGGTACGGTGTGTAGGTGTGTAGCCTGTGTGGTACAGTGTGTGCGTAGATGCAGCGGACAGACAGGTCTCCGTTGGTTTGGTGTCCTCTGCTTACTTTTAATACTTGTTGTAAATAAAACTTTTGGCCCGTAATTTATTTTCTGGGGGGGGGGAGTGTTACGTTATTATGAGAGTGCTCTGTTTGATTCTGAAAATGGTATATATTTATATAAATATATATATATATATATATATATATATATATATATAGTGTAGCGACCCTGGTATAGGCTGTTGAGGGTGTCACTCAGGAATCCCCCGTCTCTCTGCCAATCATGGAGCTGCACGGGCTGCTGTCTGAGGTGCGGGCCTGTGGTTGGGTGAGCAGACGGGGGAGGGCGGGAAGTGTGACGTGTACAATGTGATATATAGGTGCTGTGTTAGAAGTCAGTGTCAATGTGTGTGAGGTTGAGCCTCAAGCTATACCCATCCGTAAACATATGTGTAGAAGTCAAGTTATTAAAGCCTAGTAACTTGAAGCTTGCCTCTCGACTCCTTCCTGTGAACGTTACATTGGTGTCAGAAGTGAATTTTCGAACGGAGGACGTCTATCCTGACGGGAGATCGTAACTGCGTCACGAGCTAGCCGGTAAGCTAGCGGAGATGGAAAAGTTCAGCAAGATGGGAGTGAAGCAAGAAAATAGTGATGGAGAGGAAGATGGAGCATGCGGGTGGTCGAAGGACATGAGTGGAGAGTTCAGGAGGGCACAGGAGGCGAGAGAGCGCCTGAGAGAGTCGGCGATGAAGATGGCTAGAGACGCGGGAATGTCGCCATCTTCAGCGCCATTTCGCGCCATTTCCAAGCGGGATGTAAACAACAATGGCGGCGCCCAGCAACCAGCAGCAGCCACCGCGTCCGTGAAGACACCCAAATACTCGGGTAAGGCAGACTGGGAGGCTTTCCATGCCCAATTTGAACTGCTTGCACATGCCGGGGGGTGGTCAATAGAGACTAAAGCACTACAGCTGGCTTTGTGCCTCACAGACGAGGCTCTTTCATGTCTGCTACTACTTAGCCCGGAGGACCGACTCACCTATGAAGCGCTAGCGGGGGCTTTGAAGAGGCGGTTTGGACAGTGTTTCCCACCAGAGCTGCTCCGGAACGAGTTGAGTAACCGCTGTAGAGAGTTTGGAGAGACGCTGCGTGCGCTGGCTAACGACGTAGAGAGCATGACGCGGCGGGCGTATGGGCACATGCCACCCGGAGTGCAGAGTGAGCTGGCACGTGACCAATTCGTCAGGGCTCTTCGCCCTGCGGACTTGAGGGTCGAGGTACAGCTGCAGCATCCACAGTCCTTGCAGGCGGCCTTGGAGATGGCTGTGGAGAGAGAGAAGGTGTGGAGTGGAGCTGCTAGGAGCAACGGAGGGCCGGCAGCACCGGCTGTGAGGAGCTGCAGGGAGGAGGAGAAACCTGCATGGGTTACCGAGATGACGGAATTGATAAGGGCTGTTTCTCTGCAGCCAACAAGCAGACCAAGTACCAGGGTCTGCTGGGGCTGTGGTCAGCCAGGACATTTGGCCAGGGACTGCCCCAAGACATACCGGACCCGGGGAAACGACGGGGGGCCCGCATAAAGGAGAAGATGCGGAACCAAGCCCGAGGACTCCTCAACCAAACCACAGCTGTAATGTCACCAACTCAGACATCCGAGGAAGGAGCCAGACAGCACAGCCGGGGGAGCCAGACTCTACGGCTTCCTGAAGAAGATGACAGCACATGCGGGGAGCATGTCGTCGCGGTGGGCCGTGCTGGTGGTGGGGAGTCCTGCTATGTCCCGGTCGACGTGGAAGGGGTGCCCTGCACTGCACTGGTGGACACAGGCTCTACAGTAACCCTGGTGAGAGCAGATGTGTTGCCCAGTGGGACTATGTTTGAGCCGACAGCGGTGCGTCTACGCACAGTCACAGGAGAGCTGGCGCCTATGAAAGGAAGAGGCATGCTGACTGTGGCGGTGGGGGGAGTTGAAGTGCAGCACCCCGTGTGGATAGCGGATGTACAGGACCCGTGTATTCTGGGTTTGGACTTTTTGAAGGCGGCTGGCTGCCTCCTGGATCTTCAAGCAGGCACAGTGAGTTTCCAGGGGGGGCCGGTGATTACTATGACCCGTATCCACGACCCGGCTGAGCCTGCAGGGAGACCCTCTACACCCACCGTGAGTACCCTAGGAACGGAAGAAAACCCTCCCCCCTTTTCCGTATCCCCGGTGACGGCCGCTCAGGACAATTCCCCATCGGTCACCCCCGGACTGTGCCACCAGATAACAGCCCCCCCTCAGGTACCCCAGGCGGAGGTGGAAGAGGCTCAGTCTGCAGTATTGGAGGTGTGGAGGAAGAACTGTGGGGGCCTGAATCCCGAGCAGCAGGAGCAATTGGGGCAGCTTCTGCTAGAGTTCCAGGGCAGTTTTGCCATGAAGGAGGAGGAGGTGGGCCGAACGCACCTGGTAGAACACGAGATCGATACCGGGGACTCGCGTCCCATCAAGTGTCGCCCGCGGCGACTCCCCCTTGCTCGTCAGCAGGCTTGCGACGAGGCAGTGCAGAGCATGCTGCAGGCAGACATCATCGAGCCCTCCGACAGCCCGTGGGCAGCACCTGTAGTCATGGTCCCGAAGAAGACAGGTGGCTGGCGGCTGTGCTCAGACTACAGACCGGTGAACGGGGTCACCAAGAAGGACTCATACCCTCTTCCCCGCATCGATGAGTCCCTGGACCTGGTCGCAGGGTCGTCGTGGTTCTCTTCCTTGGATCTCCGCAGCGGGTATTACCAAGTTCCTCTGGCACCAGAGGCCAGACCAAAAACGGCTTTCTGCACCGGCCGGGGACTATGGCAGTTCAAGGTCCTCAGTTTTGGGCTGTGTAATGCCCCGGCCACCTTTGTGCGGTTGATGGACAGGGTGCTGTCTGGGATTCCCCGCCAGCAGTGTTTGGTCTACCTGGACGACATCCTGGTGCATGGCAGCTCGTTTGAGGCGGCCCTGGGATCTCTAAGAGTGGTGCTGGAGAGGATCAGAGCCGCTGGTTTGAAGCTACATCCAGACAAGTGTCATTTCCTGCAGAGAGAGGTCACTTTCCTGGGCCACAAAGTGGGGGGTGAGGGCATCGGCACCCTACAAGAGAAAGTGCAGGCGGTCGCAGGCTGGCCAAATCCTCGCAACCAGAAACAGCTGAAGAGTTTCCTGGGCCTGGCCTCGTACTACAGAAAGTTTGTACGGGGTTTTGCTTGCACTGCCGCACCCCTGTTCCAGCTGCTGCAGAAGGACAGAGCTTTCCTGTGGTCTGAACAATGTCAAGCAGCGTTTGACAGCCTTCGGCGTGCCTTGAGTGAAGCCCCGGTTCTCGCCCCAGCCAACCCCGGCCTGCCGTTCACCCTGGACACAGACGCTAGCGGCGTTGGGGTGGGTGGAGTGCTCTCCCAGACTACACCAGAGGGGGAGCGGGTGGTGGCATACTTCAGCCGGGCGTTCAACAAAGCAGAGCGACGATACTGCGTCACCCGCAGGGAACTTTTAGCAGTGGTGCTGTCCATCAGGCACTTTAAGTACTACCTATGTGGGCAGGCGTTCATGGTGAGGACGGATCACTCTGCATTACAGTGGCTCATGACGTTCAAAGAGCCAGAAGGGCAGGTCGCCAGGTGGCTAGAAGAGCTCCAAGCTTTCGACTTCAGGGTGGAGCACCGGGCTGGGGTGCGGCACACCAATGCAGACGCTCTCCTCCCGCCGCCCATGTGCCGCCGGCGGATGCCACTACTGCGAGAAGAGGGAGACTCGGGAAAAGGAGCTGCTGGAGGAGGACATTGTCTGTGCGGCAGCGCGGAAAGTGGAAGAGGTTATCTGCCGGGAGCTCCAGACAGTGGACGGGGCCGAGTGGAAGCAACAGCAGGAGCTGGACGCCGTTCTACAGCCTGTACTGCAGTGGGTTGAGTCGCAGCAACGGCCACCGTGGGAGGAAGTGGCAGTGCTCTCCAAAGCAACCAAGGGGCTGTGGTCTCAGTTTGAGGCTCTACGTCTGTGTCAGGGCGTACTACAGCGGGCGTGGAAGGAGCCAGCAACGGGGGAGAAGAGGTGGCAAGTGGTGGTCCCGAGGGGTCTGCAAGAGGTCGTACTCAAGGCCATGCATGGAACGGCAGGCTCTGGGCACTTTGGCGTCACTAAGACTCTCCGGCGCCTTCGTCAGGGCTGCTACTGGGGGCAGTGTCGGAGGGATGTCGAAGACTTTTGTCGCCGCTGTGATTTGTGTATGGCGCGGAAGGGCCCACCTGGTCGTTCCCATGCTCCGCTACAACAGTTTGCCGTGGGGGCTCCGATGGAGAGAGTAGCGGTTGATGTGGTGGGGCCTCTACCCTTGTCAAACAGGGGGAACCGCTACGTTCTCACGGCCATAGACTATTTCACAAAGTGGCCAGAGGCGTATGCTCTCCCTGACCAAGAAGCAGAGACAGTCGCAGATGCTTTGGTGGCCGGCATGTTCAGCCGTTTTGGAGTGCCGGAGACCCTGCACAGTGATCAAGGGAGAAATTTCGAGTCCCGGGTGTTCGCCTCCATGTGCTCACAGCTGGGCATGCACAAAACACGCACCTCCCCCTTGCGACCTCAGAGCGACGGACTAGTCGAGAGATTCCACCGCACCATGGGACAGCAGCTGGCCATCCTCACGTCTCAGCATCAGCGCGACTGGGACGAGCATCTGCCCCTCGTGCTCATGGCATGTCGTTCTGCAGTTCAGGAGTCCTCAGCCTGTTCTCCTGCCCTCCTCATGTTGGGGAGAGAGCTTCGAACCCCTGCTGTTTTGGCGTTTGGTCAGCCACCGGATTCCCTGGACACGCCTCCAGGGCCTGAGTACGCCAGGAGACTTCAGGACCGCCTTGATTCCGCTCACGCTTTTGCCCGCGATCAGCAGAAAAGTGCTGGGGTGAGACAGAAGCGGAACTACGACACCAGAACAAGAGGGCAGCATTTCAGGGCCGGGGAGTTGGTTTGGGTCTACAGCCCACAACGGAAGAAAGGGCGGTGCCCAAAACTGGACAGTCAGTGGGTTGGTCCCTGCAGAGTACTGGAGAGGGTGGGGGAAGTGGTCTACAGGGTGCAGCTGCCCCCAAAGGGGAGAAAAGTGGTGCTCCACAGAGACAGGTTGGCTCCGTACAGAGGAGTCGCTTCTCCACAGGCTGAACCCCAAGGAACATCGGGGCCCACAGCCGTTCCCTCGACACTCCCACTCAGGTCCCCCGACGAACAGAGTAGCAGTCCCCCATCAGGGACTGAGTGTCCCCTCATTGTTTCGTCGCCTGGGCCAGAACCGGCCACCCCTGTCCTCCTGACCCCAGTTCCCCTGCCGAGAAGGCAGGTACGACCCCCGGGTCGTTTCAGAGACTTTGTTTGGTAGTAAAGTAGAGTGAGACCCCTCGGTTCCTGTAGAGGGCAAGAATGCGCCCTGGTCTCATTGGAAGGGATGGTAGTCCACCCAGACCTTCCTAGTCAATGTAAGGGAGTAATTATAGTGTTTGTGCTGAGTTTTTTTTTGTTCCTCGTGGGCGAGGAATTTTGTAGTGGGGGGGTAGTGTAGCGACCCTGGTATAGGCTGTTGAGGGTGTCACTCAGGAATCCCCCGTCTCTCTGCCAATCATGGAGCTGCACGGGCTGCTGTCTGAGGTGCGGGCCTGTGGTTGGGTGAGCAGACGGGGGAGGGCGGGAAGTGTGACGTGTACAATGTGATATATAGGTGCTGTGTTAGAAGTCAGTGTCAATGTGTGTGAGGTTGAGCCTCAAGCTATACCCATCCGTAAACATATGTGTAGAAGTCAAGTTATTAAAGCCTAGTAACTTGAAGCTTGCCTCTCGACTCCTTCCTGTGAACGTTACAATATATACATATATGTGTGTGTGTCCCCGCATCTGTAGCCTGTTATCGTCTCATTATACTGCACTGTGAATGAATCAAAGTAAATATATAAGTCATCATGAACACATCTGTCCATCAGACAGAGGCTGCTGAGCCTCCTGTCATCATTAATGGACGTCTCTTTAAAATGACCGCTCAGAGGAGAGGAGTTCTCATTTCTCTAACCGCCTGCTGCTTGCTAGAGAAATGGGAAAGGGCCACGAGAAGCAGGGAAATTAGTTTTAAGAGCAATGGGACGTCCTTTCCTCCGGGGCGTCACGTGAAGCGACGTCCGTGTGATGACGCTGCACAGCTGATCGTCTGACAGCAGCTCTGTCCCCGCTGTGTTAGTGCACATTTACTGACACAAACATTTGTATCATCTGTTGTAGACCTCAATAAATAAAATAAAATAAGAACTCATTCTCAAAAAAGATAAACGCCATTCTTAAAATGTATAAACGAACAATAGTTTGATTAATATTGATTAGAGTGCACAACATAAATAAAATAATTGAGAGAAGAAAAAGAGATATGTTCAAAACCCAGATAGATTAACATTCATTGGACTGCACACTTTGTTTGTGTGGATATGTAGCACATTAACATTTTAATAGCACTTAGCGACTGAATGGAAATGACAATAAATGAAAATGTAAAACGAAAACTTTGTTGTTCAGATATATCACATATTTGTAACTAAATGAAACATGAATTGAAACAAAACACGGTATAAACTGAGGAGTGAGTCCCGTGAGGTTCATGTGTTTTCTTCACTCCGCTGGGAAACTGCTCTCATGTCAAGAAGCATCAGATCAGTGCATGCGCTGCCTCGTCCAATCAGTGAGCGATACACAGTAAGGGGGCGGGGCGAGTGTCTGAGGATTTCATCGAAGGATGGTCTGGTGGTTCCTTGATTATAGCTCCTCCATTATCGCTCCTCGCTCCTCCGGCAAAAATAAGGCCATTGGGACGCTACTCAAGATGGCCAGTGGCGGTTCTAGGAGGGCCAGGGGGGGCCAGTGCCCCTAACACTGACCTCTGACCCCCCTGTGGCCCCCCTAACAATGACATTTATTTTATTTTATTTTGTTAAATGTATATTTTCTGGTACTCGGTTTGCCAAAAACCGCAGGATTTAGTTGCTGGAATATGAGATTGTGCAGACACCCTTATGTAAAGTAGAGATGTAACTGTTCATTGCCTTTATTTGTATCTGAAGTAAATAAGTGTACTGAAACAAATACCAATAACTGTATTGCATTGTTTTCTTATGCGCAATTATTTCATACTGTCTAGTTCTCTTTTTCGTCCTGCATTCATTGTGCCCCCCTCAGAAAATAACTGGCCCCCCAGTGGCCCCCCCAGTCAAATTGGTCTAGAACCGCCACTGAAGATGGCGCAGACAAATCAACTTCCGGTGAGACCGAGACCGAGGAGCGAGGAAATGAAAAATAAGAGAAGTGAGAAGGGCCCTTTGCTTGCGCTGCAGCTGACCACGCCCCCCTGCAAAGGAGGGGGCCGGTTACGAGCGTCATGTTACCATGCTGTTACCCACGGCAACCTCTCAATCCCCTGATTGGTGTAGAGTTGGCCATATAGGCGGAGCTCCTCGTCACTGACTATTTTCCAATCTGGATCAGTCTGTGTCAGATCCGTTGCAGCCCCGTTTTTAGAGATGTGGGTACGGAGGAAAAGAGAGAGGGTTGTGTTTTCGGACACTTGGTGAGTTCCCTGGAACACCAGGGACGTACAAAGGTGCATTTCGCATGATAGGTCCCCTTTAACTTTTCATTTCGATTTGACCCTGGTTTCAGTTCAATTATACAGATATTTCTATTTGTAGATCCTCTGATGGGGCTTACTCTGAAAGAAGGACTAACTAAGGCGCAGGTGCATGAGAGCATCGCCAGCTTACACACATTGTTCTTGGTGAAGAATAACTCTTCCATCCAAAAGATTAGGATTGAAACAACATAAAGTGATATAAGGCTATTTGTCTACAAGTTAAAATGTTACAAGCAATGATGATTTCTCCCTTCTATAAACATGGTGAATTTAGATTCATCTGGAGTTCTAATTTCCATCCAAATCAAAACACATGTCTTCCACTTTCTTCACACGTTTACTATTTGGTTGTTGGAGATCAGCTCAAACACAAACCCTGCTTTTCGTACGTCCACTATTCCTCTCCGTCAG
Source organism: Chaenocephalus aceratus (assembly GCA_023974075.1). Taxonomy (NCBI): domain Eukaryota; kingdom Metazoa; phylum Chordata; class Actinopteri; order Perciformes; family Channichthyidae; genus Chaenocephalus; species Chaenocephalus aceratus. The sequence continues at coordinate 55,343 of JAMFTG010000415.1, read as the reverse complement.
AGCTTGATATTAATACCCAGGCTCGTCATGCCCAGAGTCTGCTGCGTCATCATTGGTCGGTAAGCGGTTAAGATTAGCCTTTAGCTTTCAGTAATCACAGGGAGGTAAGACAGGCTTCACTGCATGTAATTACCCCCCCCTCCCTCCCGAACCAGGCCTCGATGAGACTTCCAGGAGTCTTTGAACGTTGAAAAGGACCCACTGAGGGGGTCCCCGTGGATTAGTGACGGGTTTTGAACGGTTGTCAACAAAAATAAGGAACGTTTTAGTGTCTCTTAATCTTGCATCGGGTATTATAAGCCGTCGTGTTACTTTACTAGACACGAACATACAATAATGTTCTGACATGTTGCGTTAATATAGCTGGGCTGGTGACTCTGATCTTCACCAAAGTCACAACTATAGACACAGTTTAGTTTTAGTTTAGTTTATTTATTTTTTTCGAGCGTGTAAAACCAAAGAAAATACAAATGAAACAAAAGATGATACAGACATGATACAGTACTATACAAATGAATGCAATAACTAAACGAAATATTTAAATAATAATTGAATAATCTGTATCATTGTCTGATAACAATAAACAACAAAACTTTAGCTAATTAACATTTATAATCTTTCATGTCTTTATTGAACAGATCCATTAAACATTCGAAGCGAACCCTTGGATTCGATGCCTGGTAAATCCTCCAAAGTAGTTATGTGTGTGCTCGTCGTTAAATACAGATAGTGTTTGTGTATTATTGTAACGTAGGTGAAGATCAGACGAACATGCCGGTTATTCCAAAGGGTTGATTGACTTTTTAAACAACAGTGTTTTCGATGCACCACGTACACAGAGACACGAGATGTTACCCGTCGCTCCAGCCTCTCCTTGTCCTCCAGGTGTTTTCGTCGTCCTCTCATCACGATGCCAGTCAGGAAGTCGCTTTTGGCTTCGTCACTGAAACTCTCAGCAGGAGTTATCTCACATCTTTAGGAGCAGAGAGGAAGGACGTGTTTGTCTTCCTCTTCCTGTTTGGGACAGTTTCAAGTTTGGCGAAGAATCAACCGACAGAGAAAAGTGGCTCCTGTTATCGTCATGGCGATGAGTCCAAAGGAACAAGATACTGGTGGAGTTATCTTTTGATGATCTCTTTACTTGAGAGTTCATTTGCACGCCATTCTTTGCAGCCTGCAGTGAATCCCGAACCTTAGTAATACTAATATAACTTTCCTCAACTAAGTTTAACCAAACTAGACTAAAATAAACTAGACTTAAGTAATCCAAATCAACTCAAATCAAGCCAACTTTAACCAAACTAAACCTAATCAAAGTAAACTAAACTTAGCTAACCTAAACGTAGCTATGGGTAAGCTAAGCTAATCAAAACTCAACTCAACTCAACTAAGCTAAGATACATGTAATCAAATCAAATCAAAGTTGATTTATAAAGCACATTTAAAAGCGATTTTTGGTCGGGCCAAAGTGCTGTACATGTAATAAATACGACAATCACTTAATGATGTGTGTAAGCTAAACCAAACAAATTGACATGGTTTTTGATTTATGTTGTTTTAATTTTCCACCTTTTATTTTGAAATGTTTTCCTCTTGTGTCTCGTCTGGTCCTTCTCCCGGTGTTTGCCTTCCTGTCGTGGTGTGTCTGATTGTCTGATCCTGTTCACCTGTTGTGTTTCTGCCTCCCCTGCCCAGCTGTGTCTTGTCCTGTGATTGCCCTTCTGTGTATTTAGTCTTCCCCTGTGCGCCATGGCTGTTCGTCGTCTTTCCATGTCCCTGCTACCTGTCGTCTCTTCGTGTCCATGTCCCCTGCCTCGCCATATGCTCGTCTATGCTGGTCCGTGTTAGTGATGGCGAAATGAAGCTTTGAATGAAGCGTCGAACCACTTTGACAATTGTGTCGGAAATAGGTTCATTTCTCGAAGCTTCAGTTACAGCGACCTCTCCTGGCGAAGTGCAAGGCTGCAGTGGGTTTAACGTATCTTTGCCTTTTGACACACACACACACACACACACACACACACACTGAATATCATGTTCTATTTGCAATTAAAGATTGATAATTGTGTATTGGGTTATTGAGAAGAGACGAGAGAGTGCTGGACATGTTTTGGGGCGGAGACGGCCTTTGATCAGTTATTAAAGCAATGATTAAAAGTTTTACTATTAATTTAAACTCTGACAACCATCGCCAGATACAAGCCAATCGCCTGGGGATGTTTGACTCATCAAAGCATCCGTTATTCACAAAAGTAAAGGTGCACTTTGTCTGGAAGAGGTTTTTAAACCCAGCGCCATGCGAGGTAAAGCTTCCGTGGTTGTTGTGAACGTGCTGAGACCGGCAGAGGACATTAAGAGCTCCTCACTCTTCCTTTCAAAACCAGCACCTTCATGTCGACTCGCCGTGTGACGGGTTTCACACGGCGGCTCCAGAGGGAGGAGGAGCCTTGACGGTATCTAACGTTTCTAAAGGCTCATTCTGCACACTAAATCCAGTTCACCCTGACCCTTGACCTCCTGAGGGGCTCACAGGCTGCAGGTGTTACTTAACCTCTGAGGGAGGGGTCAAACGTGGCTGAGGTGACATTGTCCAGACAGGTGACCTTTGGGGGAGGGTGCGTTAACAACTGAGAGGTGAGGAACAAACGCCCAACGACTCCAGGTACGACCAGGAGGCCAACATCACTTGGTCACCGTGCCTTGTCTTGTGATGCTGCTGAAACGCAAAGACATCACACATTGGGATCAATAGAGTATTTATTATTATTATTATTATCTTATCACTGCTGCTTCTCGCTTTAAAGAACAAGCAAAGAACAGGTGCTATAGGGTGGAAAAGAGTTTTAGCATTTCCTCTGCTTGTCTCTGAATCCCTTTATTAGTCCCACAGAGGGGAAACACACACACACACACACACACACACACACACACACACACACACACACACACACACACACACACACACACACACACACACACACACACACACACACACACACACACACACACACACACACACACACACACACACGGCAGAGGTGATACATTTCAAAATAAAACTGAAAGTCAAAATCAACATGTGTTTTAATAGGTTTTGGTTAGAAGCATAAAATAAGTGTGTGAGAAAGAAGAAGAGATGTTCTTCCAAGACACAAAGTACCCCAGTTCTTGGTCTGGATTTGTGATTTCTGGTCTCTGGATGAATAACAGATTTGAGACGTGCTAAATAAAGTCATTTGATCCAAAGCTGTCTGAGAAATGTTAGCCGGATCTACAGAAACCCGAGCAAGTCATTTCCCTCCAAAGACTAAACATTTCTTGCGTCTTTGAGGGACTTTCTGAGAGAATGCGTGGCTTTCCCTCAACCTGAGCGTCGCCGCAGAACAGACTCACCGTGTGCTGAGGGATCACCCATCTACCTCCTATGTCCACGCACACGAGTGCTTCTCAGTTTGTGTTCCCACTCTTCTCCGAGGGGCTGATGGTCACAGGATTTCAAAACCACATCATTAATGCTCAAAACAAGTTTGACTACAAAGACTCCACAGAGAAAATGATATCATCCGAAGCACATCAGAAGACTCCTGTTTCTCTTGAGGTTATACATGAAAGAGAAATCAGAGCGACATCAGAAGAAATGGCTGAGTGTTCGGGAAACTCCTCGGAGAGATTTCTGCTAGTTTCTCCATAACTCCCAACTAGAAGTCCAGTTTAAGTCTCAGCAATCTGCAGAACATGCACATGTTGGTCTCATACACAAGTCAAGGCTTTTTCCTGACATACGTTGGCCTTTTATCTCAGAGATGCTACACCTGAAACCAATGGTCCCTTGGAAGCATCCTTGCTTTCTAACTCCAAAAGGAGAAGGGGGTTACATGTTGATCTGTTTCATCCACTGTGAAGTTAACCTGAGTCACAGAACACGACCTCAGCCTTCACCAGCAGGGGGCACTAAATCCCCAACACCAGGACATCTGGCAGGGCCGGCGGCAAAAACAGAGAGGGGTCAAAGGTCACACACACACACACACACACACACACACACTTGGATTAGACATGAAGTCTGTGTGTTGTTAACATACAGCTGGAATGTTAATGTGTAACCATGCAGTGCATTATGGGATACAACAGACAGGAGTCACAGGCTTTGTGTCAGACATTCAAATGAAGTCAGAAGTTTGTCATCAGATCTTAAAACCTGACGAGTTTCCAAAACTGAGTGGGCTCAATGTAAGAAGAAGTGGAAGATTCAGCATGTTGGGAACAAAGTAAACATGTTTGGGAACTAAGCCACCTTTGGAGAATAAAAATGAAATGCCCAGAAAAGAAGTTGAAATAACACTTTGATAAACAAATCGAAATGTAAACTTGACAGATACATTGATATTGTGCATGAAATGTATTTGTTCCGGTCCCTAATTGTCTTCCGGAGATTTCATTCATGAATTATTCCCGCATTAAACATTTTGGAAAAATGCCAACACTTTGGGAACGTAGTAAAAATGGGAACTGGCAAGATGTTGAGAATAAATATGAAATATTGGAAGCAAAGTCAAAATGTTTGGTTAGAAATTTGAAATTCAAGATGAAATGTCGAGAAACATTTTGATAAGAACTTGAAATGTAAAATTGAGCCATAGTTTACCTGACATACTGAAAGTTAGTGTTTTTCTGGAGGTGAACAATTCAATTCAATATTTTGTTTTTTTTAATTTTTACATATTTTTAATTGTTCCTCCACCAGTTATGCATTTCTGCGGTTTACTTACAAACCTGTAACTCACTCAGCTCCACAGCGAGGAGGAGGAGGAGGAGGAGGAGGAGGAGGAAGAGGAAGAGGGAGAGGAGGAATTGCTGTCTGTGGAGGTGGAGCTTCAGGATCGCTGAGTGCACCGGTCTCTCTCTCTCTGACTGACGGAGCTTCTCCAAAGTTTCCCGGCTCCTGTTCCTCTCTCTGCTGCTCGGTTAAAGTCTCAGCAAACAATTAAACCGCACCCGGAGAGAGAGAGGAGAGAGGAGCGAGGAGAGAGGAGCGAGGAGAGAGGAGCGAGGAGCGAGGAGAGAGAGATATTTGCGAGGCTGCAGGAGGAGCGTTTCTCCCGGACTCTCCTGGAGGATTTACCCCTGAAACAAAGCGTGGAGCCGCGGTACTCTCGGTGCTCCATCCTGCAGCAGCGACACCATGGACTGAGCCCCCCGAGCCTCTTTCCCCGCAGTTTGGACTCTCACGAACAACACATGAGTGGGACTGACCGCACGCGGGGTTTCCACACAGCGCGTCCTCAGGGATTACAATAACCAGGGCAATGGATAACTTCTTCACGGAGGTAAGCAGTGTTCTCCTGCTCCTCTCCTGCAGCATGCTGGCTCCAGGAGATGTAACTTTCCATGCAATGTGTTCGACTCCTCATGCTTCCTCTGCACTTCAGGATGCTTCGTAGCTACCTCACCTTGCACTGCGCTGCATTAGGGACACTTTGACTCCAGAGCACGCGCTTTAAACGCATCAAACTTTGAGGCAACCACTTTTTCAGCATCACGAAAACGGTGTAAATCCTTATCGGGATAATATGTGTTTATTATCTGCATACAGTTACTATAAAGTGCAATAAAGCTACCGAGCAGCAACAAGTTGTCCTAAATATCATAAAATGGAAAACTGGAACATGTGATTAACTCAATGAGGAACATAACCTACGACCTCTTATTCAAATGTAATGATTTTATAGCAGCAAAGGTGTCATAAAGCACTTAAAATGAGCAATGAATGGAGAGACACGCGCACGCACGCACGCGCGCACACACACACACACACACACACACACACACACACACACACACACACACACACACACACACACACACACACACACACACACACACACACACACACACACACACACACACACACACACACACACACACACACAGTAAGGTATCAGACCGGGGTCCCAGTGTCCTCCACTGAACAAAGTGCTGTAAAGCTATTAATAGACGTCAGAAGAGGAAGCTTCTGATTGGCTAACGAGGTCTTAATGAAATGGCCGTGTGGCGGTCACCTGTGTTCCAGATGATGCTCTCTTCTGTTTCCTATCATTAACATGCAAAGACTCCATCTCATTGTGCCTGCGTCTATCTGCCTGAAGAGATCCTGTAATCGTAAACAAGCCGAGACAATTAGTCCGTTAATAAGTGTTTGGATTACTTTGCTCGTCTTTCTCTGTTGATTTGTTGGAACAAACAAGACGGTTAAAAATTATTATCGAGATGAACACAAGTCAACATATCTCCACAGAGAAGTAGTTTACTATTCTTCGAACTCGCTGAAAGGACCCTGTCAGCCTATAGCTGACACAAGTAGTCTGTTAGTAGTTAATCAAGTACCAGAACTTAAAGACTACATGTGTTGCATCGTCTTTCAAGCACAACGGCTAAACGTCTCCGAGTGTCAGCTTCTGAATAACGAGAGTCTGCTTCCGTCTTCTCTTTGGGGATTGATTGTAAATCGTGTTTGCTGTTGGTCTGATTTAGATGATGATGATGATGATGATGATGATGATGGTGGACAATTGTTTAAACAAACAATTACTTGATTTAACAAGAAAACACTCGCTGGTTGTTCCCCAATGGTTTTTCACGTGTAACGTCACGACTGGACTTCTTTGATGATTTGTTAGTTTCTAAACTCGTCTTTAAGCTTCTCCGAGTTTCAGCTTCTGAATTGAGAGGACTTTCTCTGTCGGTATTACGGCGCTTGTCCACTGCAGCACGCTGGGCCAAACGCGGCACGCTTTTTTTTGCTTTTCCACTAGGGCTAGTTCCGGCTACTTTCTCACCTTTTTTCTGGTCCGAAAAAAGTAGAGGTTCTTTCTGGGCCAACAACCGGGCTGAAGTGACGTAAACACTCTCGACTGGTCGTAGAGAATCGCTGGCAAGGGGGCTACAGCTACAACAACATGAACATATTTGATTTAATTGTAATACACGTTTCAAAATGATGCCGAAGTAACAACACACTGATACCGGTTAGTAAAAACCATGAATTAATGCTTTGACGAGTCTGCAGACAGACGGCAGGCGAAAAACCTTTTAAAATGCGTGTTTTCTGAATGGAGATCGGCTAAGCTAACGTTATATATGCTCCGACCGTCCACACTCACAACAACGACCTACAGACATAAATAAACCAGCGACTGTATTCTCCATGACACAGGCAGTCTGTGGTTTGTACTTGTTTCACTTCTGTCTAGTTTCTGAACAGATATGAGGAGCTGTGAGCTCTGAGTGCTAACGGCTAACGGCTAACGGCTGTGTTTTGAAGATGACGTCACGGCAGTTTTACGCAGCCGATCGCCCCGCCTACACTGCGTTACTATAGTTACTGCCCCAGTTGGTAAACTGTAATGGAAACGCAGCATAACGTGAGCCTGGCCTACCAAGGCCTAACCATACCGTACTAAGCCCTGCGAGGCCCTGCAGTGGAAAAGCGCCATTAGACTCCAGTTTGTTGGAAAGAACCGGACATTTGAAGACTTCAGCTCGGGGGTTAGGAAGTGTTGATGGACATCTAAAGTCTTCTGATGTTGAAGCAAAACACCTGAACATCCCTTTGGTCATCGTGAGGATTGCTCTGCTTTTATCTTGTCTTTTGATATCTATCTTTTGGTTGTTTGGAAGACTTTAGTTCTGGCTTCGGGACTGATGATGGACATTTGAATGTTTCTGATCTGAGCATAAGTTCAACAGGAAAAAGTGTCGATGGTTTTAAAGGTGTATCTTTTCGCGAGTCATGCCGGAACCTTTGGTTGCTGATTATTATACGGCTGTCTCTACGAACAACACATTTCATTTCCTAAGAAATCTTGTTGTCAGCCTCGTAACGATGTGTGCCATGTGTGTTCTCGATAGATACATCAACATGTGGTTCAGTTGGGTTTATAATGTGCAACAACCTTGATAGTAAATACAAAAGTACATTTACTCAAGTGTTGTACTTATTGTGCATATTCGAGGTATACTTTACTCAAGTTTTCCTTTAATGCCACTTGATACTTTCTCTCATTTTGATTCAAAGTGAGATATTGTACTTTTAGCTGATTATACTTTAACTTAAGTAACATTTCCAATGCAGGACTTTAACTTGTTACAGAGTACTTTGATCAACCTAGGAGTACTTTTCCCATCTGAATACTTTCTCCACTCGTCTTGAATAGGTGTGTAGATCTCTGACTTACGGCGAATAGGCTCTAAATGCGGTTGGATCCGACATCAGGCTCCACGCCTCTCTGCAGGTAACGGACTGAGTCACTCCTCAATGTTTCCCGTAGAGACTCCGAGCCTTCGAGACGTCTGCCTCTCATCTGAGCAGCCGTGAGAAACCGCTGACAGGCAAAACCTGAAGGCCCTTTAACCGGTTTCTCTCCATAGCCTGTTTGCCAGCTCATCGAGTCCTCTTGGGAACCCGGACATGTTGCATAATAAGCACAAGTTGCATTATATAGCATATCCAGACACTAGCTATAACAATGGCTTGACTGATTTGGACACTTTTAGAGTGGGTTTGGCGTTATTAAGGATTTCTGACGATTTCAGGATCAAATATTGCTTTGTTTTTAACCAGAAAGTGGCCATATTCGCTCTCTGTGGGCTGATTTTGATGCTTTTTGGGTCGATTTTAAAGTTTCAGAGGACCCAAAACTGCCATTTCTTATCCTTAAAAATGTCAGAAATGTATTAACATCCTCAACAACAACACAACAATGGTCCAAATCAGTCAAACTATTTTCTGCATATGCCTATTTAATGCACTTCATATGGAAGTTAGAATCCGGCCGTCTCTGTTGTGGGGACGCTACTACAAGTCTGTCATAAAACGCTTGTGGACTAACATTTCTGTCATGCAGACTATCAGGTGGAGGGTGTGACGGTTACACAGCTGATAACAAACGTCCCGCTTCCTGGTCTTTAGAGATCGCCGTCGTCCCATTGGTTCTCGTGCTTTTTCAACCCCAGCGAGGCTTTCGGGGCCGAAGGTCGCCGAGCTCACGGGAGCGTTGGGGTAAAACAAACAGAAGCAGCGGAGCTACATCTGGCTGCTGAGCTGCAGTCTGAGAGGAAGAAAAAGGGGGGTATCTGTGAGAGCCAGACGCAGGCAGGCGTGCTCAGTCGTCTCGAATGTCGTCCTGCCTTGCTTTATATCTGCCAGCTAATCTCAGCGCAGACAAAGAGCCAGTCTTTAAGGGAAAGGGCATCAGCCGTTTGAGACGAGTCGGTTTCATATTACTCTGAAGACGCTTTGGAGGAAGAGCCTCTGTGGATAACCTGAGAAACACTCCTCACTGTCTGTGCAAACTCACACCCAATGCATCATGGGTATATTTCATGTCAACAAGTGCTTTGTGTTCATATATGCACTCGTGTTTGCAGGCCGATTCCTTTTACTGCCTGCTCTCAACTCTAAATTATAGAATTAAATATGTTATACGTCCTTAAAGGTTAATTTAGTTTAGTTTTTTGTTTAATGTCTATATAAACATATACACATTAAACATGCCCGCACATAATTTTGATATTGTAAACTGTATTTAAATAATGTGCGGGCATGTATGGATGTGTGAGCATGTTTAATGTTTATATAGATAATATATTTATTCGTTTTATGTGGAAATCGAGGATTGCTTTTTTAAATGTCGTTGTACCTGGTGCGAAGACAATAAAGGAATTATATTCTATTCTATTCTTAATTTGCAAAAAATACATTTCTGTTTATATTTAGTTTTTACTAAATGAGGATTTTGTTTGTGTGCAATCCAGACACTGTCAACGTAACTTAGTCGTTGTGATTAAATATATCAATATATTGTCTTTATTTGTATTTTGTTATCGTGACTCCAGGTAAAATTAAAAAAATGTAAATTATGACTTTTTTTCGTGCAATTCGACGTCGATCAAAATACGCTTGGGTTGTTATTGAAATGTCCCTGAAGCTTTTTCCCAACTGTCGTGCAGCCAGGGTAACACCAACTACGTCTGTGTTAACTAGGGATGCCAGCGATTATTCGATTATTCGAATATTCGCTACAGTCTCCGTAATCGAATATTATTTTTAAAAATCGATTTATTTATTTATTTTTTTTTTCTTGCTTAGTTTCGACCAAAAATATATATATATATATATATATATATCTATATATATATGATACTAATAGTTAATAACAGTTTCTGGCAACCCTAGTGTTAACGGCTCTGATGTGTTTCTTCAGATGTCTTCAGTGGAGCTAACAGACCGGGTAGAAAGTGAGTCAGAGGGAAAACATATGAATACAGTCAGTTTACAGACTTTCAAACCCAAATGCTGTTAGTGACGAGTGCAAAGGTGTTGTTTGCAGGACTTGAAACTAAAACCCACGTCTCAGTTTCTCCGTCTCGTGCTGCTTCTGATTCTGATCCAGAGAAAGTGAGGTTTTCCAACATGTTGAACACAGCTCTGTCCTCGAGGCGCCGCTCAGGCCCTCAGAGGCAGCACGGGGGACGACGGACTGCTCTCTAATGACCGCTGCAGAACACAACAGTCTGAAGTCAGAGCGCCTCTATAAATAGAGTCAGACTGCCTCATCAGCTGCCGCTCGCTTCCTTCAGAGGCAGCGGTTCTCCTCTGCAAAGAAAAACGCAATCACTGGATGTCCTTCCCCGGTGAAGAGTGGAAGAGACTCACTGCGAAAAGGCTTTATCTAAAGTGTGAAGCCGCACACGTTGGGTACCCTCCCTCTGTGTCTTGTTCCCGCCCCTTTGTGGGGGAAGTATCCGCTGCCGTTTGACTGGCGGTAAGGGTTGGATCAAAACTAGGAGCCCGAATCCGATGGTCAGCAGCAGGCGAGCGACTACAACGTCAGATCGATGATCGATATCCTGCAGTCAACTGGCTCAAAACATCTAGTATTTGTCTATGTGGCCGCATGTATCAATCAACCATGGCCTTATGCGGGATGTTATACATACAGAGATCAGCCCTATCAGGGGATCGGGGGGGGGGGGGGGGGGGGCAATGTTTGATTAAATAAAAATTAAAAGTCATTGAGTAGTTTATTAAACACACTTCTTCTGTTCATCTTCCGTTTCCATTTTTGATATTAAGTTATAGAAATGTCTCCTCGACAGAAGATATGTTTGACTGCTCTCTCTCGGAGGAGGAGGAGAAGAAGAAGAAGAAGTGGGTGGAGAGGAAAGCCACCTTCGCCAATGTCCAAATGTCTGCTCGCTAAAAGTGACGTTGTATACACCTCAAAAATACTTTAATGGTGGTTACAGCTATGTCACCCCCTCACATTGAATTGTAGCAACATAAATAAAAGCCTTCTGCAGAGTGGAAGAACCATTTTAAATTACATTTTGAAACCCTCAAATTCTCCCAGACTGCAGGACGAGGCAGCTTTCATTCAGGTTACAAATCCTGGTCTCTGATTGGTTAATATACACTTTTATTATATCCAAGTGTGTGTGTGTGTGTGTGTGTGTGTGTGTGTGTGTGTGTGTGTGTGTGACTGTGTGTGTGTGTGTGTGTGTGTGTGGCTGGCAGTGGAGCCTACAGACTGACGGTTACAGGGTTTGTTTTTATTTGAACTGGTGGCGTGTCTTCACCTCTCCACCAATCAGAGAGCAGCATGCCCTCAGGTGTTGCTGTGCAGGGATGTGTGTGAGCTGGTTTTCATCACACACACTGATAACACAAAGGAGACCTGGGTTTACACAGTCACTGTACACATGGAATATTGACTTACTTCTAATGAACATTTCCAAAGCAGAACTTAACGTAGTTAGTCCTTTGGAGTGTCCTTGTACTTGAGTAAAGGATCTGAATACTTCTTCCATGTCTGCCCAATGGACCAGAAGCCGTGTTTCTATCTGGCAGCAACAGCAGTTTATTTAGCTCCAAACTTGGCGGAGCTTTTCATAATTTGAGTTTTTCTGTTGGAGAATGAAGATAAATGATCAGCAAACATGAAGCTTACGGGGGCTGAAGTCTTGGCAGTGTGTTGAAACGTCTTCTCATGCTTGTTTTGAAGTCCTACAGACAGATTTACTTCTTCAATACGCCTGTGAGAATCTGTTTCCTGCCACCGTAAACAGCTTTGTGGATTCAAGTCCAGAAACCTCTTAGTCTTTCTTTGTATTCGGTGGCAAGGCCTTCTTCGTCATGCTTGTGATGAAGTCTCACAGACTTCTGAAATACGCCTGTGAGAATCTGCAGCCCTGAACGTGGTTTCAAGACTCCAGTCGAGAAGCGTCCCTTCCTTCCTTCCTTTCCTTCTCCCTGCGTTTCTCCTTAAAGCCATAAGGCGTTCCGTGCCGATCACAGACGGCAATGGGCTCACCGCAACAAACCTCATCTTAAACGGCTTCGTCCCCTCCCTCTGCGGCTCCTGGCTCGCTCTGAAGATGAAACCTGACTCCCGTGGAGCGGAGAGGAATTTAAACTGCTTGCAGATTTGTTGTTTCGTGCACCGCGGACGTAGGACGACTGAGTTTTACGTCCAGCCGAGTCGTTGCTCAGTCTGAAGCTTTTTAGGAGTTTCTTCAGGTCACCTTGAGGAGTCCGAGGAATCTGCTCTTCATTCCCAATAGAGACGTCTGTCCTCGTGGAAAGAGAACGGAGGAAGAAACGGATAAACAGGGCAATTAAACAATTTGTAGATGCACGATATAGCCAAAAGTATGTGGGCGTGCACTTTTAAAACGTGTCCTCTAATGTTATCGTAAGTCGTAGTCGAATATGTCCAGAACAAAATGGTTGAACCGTCGTGCACACTTCGAAACAGTTGGTCATGAGTTTCACTTTTAAGGTTAGAATTGTCAATATTTAATTCACCTGTGGCAACGAACACCCTTCCATTGGTATAACCTTCACTAAGGAGGAGCTCATGGCTTCAAGGCTGCTGTTTTTAGTTTCTTCACAAGAGGACCTTGAGAGTCAGTGAAGATCAAGAGAGAGAGACCTTGAGAGTCAGTGAAGATCAAGAGAGAGAGACCTTGAGAGTCAGTGAAGATCAAGTGTGCAGAATCCACTGCGAGTCACAAAGTAAAGGAAAGAAAGGCGTCGCAAGTTTAAGGTGTCCCGATCACCTTTTTTTGCTCCCGATCCGATTCCGATCATTTGATTTTGACAATCTGCCGAAACCGATTTTTCCCGATCCGATCTTTATGCATTAAGAGAAAAAAAAGGTAACAGATAACGGCTGGTCATCCAACGCGATGAGTTCAGCTATCTTGGCTGCTATGTTTTGGCCTTGTCTCTGTTCTGGGGCAGTTTCTCTTTCCTTTTAAAAGCCTCTGAAAGTGTCGGTTGTTTCAGTGCCGTTACCCGAGTGGCCGCTGTGTACTCGTCGTGTTGTTGTTAGTGTTTGTTTCTCAGGTAGCGTATTAGATTGGTCGTGTTGAACGTAGCTCTGTTCTTTCCACCACGCGGACCCTCCGCCTTGCAAAACATTGCATCTGGCTGTTACACTGCCTTCGCTTTCAATTTTATAATACTTCCAAACTCCTGACAAGTTCTCCGTCCCGACTCCCGAGTCACCAGCTGAACGTAGCCTCTCGTTAGCTTGCTGCTACTATGAGACACTGCGCCCTCTCTGTTGCCAGATTTCAGAGAAATAAGCAACCAGGTCTGAAAACAAGCCCAAAGAAAGCAACACATACATGATGTTGTGTAATTTTAAACCAAAGCTAAGGCATCAGGATGACTTTAAGACGTGAACATGGTCCTTTTTGTTTTGTAACATTAAATAAAATAAAAATATTTTATAAAAAAAAAAAAAAAAAAAAATCCCGATCCCCGATTTTTTTCTCCCGATCCCCGATTTTTTTGAAAATCACGTGATCGGCTCCGATCCCCGATCACGTGATCGGATCGGGACATCTCTAGTCGCAAGTGAACAGGGCTTCTGGCATCTCTTCACAAGAAGTGGAGTTTCTTCGGGTGACCTTGACGAGGGACCAATGAGACTCTGAGGAATCCGTTTTCCAGACCCAATAGTGACCAAACGTGTGACACCAAAACGATGAATGTGAATGGGCTTAAAGGTTCGTTCTTTACCGTGAAACTGCCCCAGAAACACCGTTGACATGCACTCAAACCTAGAACACACTGCAGGAGAGGGAACACCCCCCAAAGGCCTCTTAAGTAAAGCGGGGGGGTACAGTCTCGCTTTCCTGCCCTCAAACACTTCATTGGGTTTGCAACGAAAACGCTTTATTCCAGAGCTGCTTGTCGGGAGTTGGAAGCTTTTTAACGCTGCTGCTGAAACGACACCTTCAGACTCTCTGGATGGGATCCAGCGCCGCCTGCCCTCCGTCTTAGAGCTGTCAAACCACTGCATGTACTGGGAGGGGGGGGGGGGGGACTGGGACTGTGGGAAATTACAGAAAGTCTGCAGCTCCAGACAGGAAACCTATTTATTTTTATTCCCTTTCTTTGGCAGCCGGCTCCATTTAAATGGATGATTGTAATAGCTGCAGCCTGGTGGTAAGCAGGAGTGGGACTCTGATCCTGACCTCTGACCTCTTCCCAACGCGCCTCACGATTAGTTAGGTTGGTTTTACAGAAATGTTGTTAAAACCATTTTGATAATAAATAGTTTTATGGCCCTTTTGGCCGAATGGTTCCCGGGAATATGAATTACTAAAAACTAAAAGCGCCACGTTTTCCGTTGCATTCCCAGCACATCTGAGAGACCTGGCATTGGAGGCAAAGTAATCCAGCAGTTTTAAAAATGTTGGGGTTATTTGTTGGTAATTATAGTCGAAAAAAACACAATGTATTTCGGATCCTGGAAGTTCATTTGATGAAGAACGCTTTTATTTCTTTTGTTTTTAAATTCACTAAATAACTTCACGTTAGGATCTTATAATCATGTGTTGATGCTTTAATGTTCAAAACGCTCTGTGTCTCATACCTCTTCTCACCCTCTGTCTGAAACTAGAGGTGATATATTCCTTACTGATCCCACATTGGGAAATTATTTTGTTATAGCATCATGTGGACAAGGCAATGCACCTGAATTTGCACTTTTGTGTGTGTGTGTGTGGTGGTGTTTCCTAGTTTTTCTAAATGTGACAGACGTTATCATCGTTCAACATAAATGTGTTGAAGCAAGAAATGGATCTAGCCCCTGAACATATTAAAGCAATTACTCCATGACATGTAGTCTTCATCAGGGTGCATCTTTCACTCCTTGAATCCACAGGTCAGTAAATCACCGCTCTGTTTTCCTTCCCGCTCTTTCTCCCCCTCCATCCATTAGTCTTTGTGTCCTCTCCTCTTCCATCACCTTCCTCTGCCTCCTTTATTCCCTCCTCTGGATTTCCTTAAAGCCTTCACTTCCTGCCGGGAGCCTCCAAACATTCCTCTGGATCGAAAACTTCCTAACCTCCCCCTCTCCCTCCAACCCCCTGCACATGTGTTCAGAAGGAGCTGCAGGACGCGTGGACAGCATGCATGCTTCTATATCCTGGGTATTTAAAGAGGACGTCAATGGTCGTTTTATAAGTCTTTAAACCGGTCTGGAGGAGGTCCTTGCACACGTCACTGTCTCCAGGTTTTGCTCTGTTGCTATGGAGTCGGTTCAGCTGTCGTGACTTTATGGCTTCTATTGAAGGGTTCCTGGTTCAGTCAGGAGTCCCTGTTCACTGATAAGGGGCCCTATTCAGATGGGTGGGGTTTCCTGCAGTAGGTTTGTGTGCATGTAAATGGTCTGCAAGGGCTAACATCTCTGGAAACTTACCTAAAATATAAGTTTTATTGGCTTATGTGCACATGACTCCTTCTGATGTTTCTGCAGATCTGCTGTGAAACCTAGTCATTTCAGATTGCTGCTCGATTAATCGTATTTTAATTACGATTATGGCTCGCAACGATTACGAAAACAACGTAATCGAAATGAAAACGATTTTGCATTGAGATAATGTTACGGACCCCTCCCCCCTATAACAGAGCAGAACGTGCATTGAGATAAAGTTACGGACCCCTCCCCCCTATAACAGAGCACAACGTGCATTAAGATAATGTTACGGACCCCTCCCCCCTATAACAGAGCACAACGTGCATTAAGATGATGTTACGGACCCCTCCCCCCTATAACAGAGCACAACGTGCATTAAGATGATGTTACGGACCCCTCCCCCCTATAACAGAGCAGCACGTGCATTAAGATGATGTTACGGACCCCTCCCCCCTATAACAGAGCAGAACGTGCATTAAGATGATGTTACGGACCCCTCCCCCCTATAACAGAGCAGAACGTGCATTAAGATAATGTTAAACACTACGGCTGCTCGATTATGGCAAAAATCATAATCTCGATTATTTCGGTCAATAATTGCGATTATTCATTGACTTTGAAAACATCCATTTATTGGAGAAACAAAATGTGAACAGTTTGTTTTAAACAGTTGATTTCCCTGAACTTTATAATTCAACTGAAAGAAAAAAAAAGTATTAAAAAAAAAAAAAAAGTAATAATAAAAAAATAATCGTTTTATTTCGATTACGTTGTTTTCGTAATCGTTGCAAGCCATAATCGTAATCGCAATTAAAATACGATTAATTGAGCAGCCCTATTAAACACCGTCTCTCCTCCTGTGTGTCCACCGATCTGAGCACACTGTGTAGCGCCCTGTGGGAACCGGTGCTCGGCAGGAGATCATTCCTCGCTTCAGTGGCTGCCGATGCAATATTTCATAATCCAGTGAAACGGGTTTGCATGTGAGACGTTGTCCTGACACTAATCCCTCAGAGTGCTGCTGCTCCACGCCCCCCCGCTGCTGAAACGCTCAATTAAAAACAGGAAACCTGACGGTTTTCAATCTGACCTGGTTTGATTTACGCTCCGTGACGAGGAGCCACTCAGAGAGCAGAGGAGGGAGTGTGTCCTCGGCCCAGGTGTGTGTCAGAGTGCTGCTGTTCTTTACCTTATGTTACAATAATGGAGTATTTCTGCCACAAAGGAGCTGCCCCAATGTTGATTAACAAACTAATACAAGTACACGCATTGTTTTCATTTTGTCCTCTCGTCGTCTTTTCTTCACAATGACTCTGTTTTAAAAAGAGAGATAAAAGCATAAAATCCTCATATTTTAGAAACGGGAAATAGGAAAGAAACGACATGTTTGCTCAATAAAAAACTAACCAATACATTGTTAAATGGTTAGCAAATGCTTTTATGTTAATCGTTTACTCTCGTTTTAATCTTTGGCAAATCAAATCATCAGAAAGCAACTGATCTAATGTCGACAAATCATTAAGGTAGAAATGGGCTTCTGTCGCAGCAAGCCAGTCAAACACCCACCTGTCAAAAGAAACGAGCAGCCGACCTAACGAGGCTGTTTGGTTTGTTGTGGTTTATGATTCACACATACCTGAGGGAGGTTTACACTTGACACACACACACACACACACACACACACACACACACACACACACACACACACACCACACACCTTGCTCTCAAAATAACCGTCCACAAACACCTGGCCCACAAACCGATGTAATGATTTAATAGAAGCACCTGCAGGGAGGAAGCTATTCTCACTTTTCACAGTCTCCAGGAGGGCAGAAGAAATCCTCTTTCCAGGCAAACATATAAAGTCTGGTCATCCATGTAACGCTCTGATATGTTTCCATAAGAGCTGAGAACAGTGTTCAGAGCGTGTTGAGTGTGGGTCGATGTCTCTTAATCCTTTACTTCTTCTTTGGGTTGGCTAAGGCCGTTAAGGTTGAACGGTCGTCGACCAATCAGACGGTCGGTGGTCCTGCATATTGAAGTGACTTCGGGAGAGGAAAGGAACCATGAATTGCTGCTGTTGGTTGTGCCGGCAGTGTGTGCGTGAGTGTGAATATTCATCACCTCCGATAAGCACATAGCGCCTCTGATTGGTGTGAATGCTGGCTTGCGTTTGAAAGCGCATCGATTGGTTGCCAAGAGTAAAAAAGCACAAGAAGTACTTTATTCATCCTGCGGGGAAATAAGGTTTGGAAAATGTGTTATCAATTCAAACTAAACGGCATCCTTGATGTTTGCATACAGCGAGTCCAGTTTCTGGTTGGACGGGGTTCTTCTTCATGGTTGAAGTGACCCCAGATTACAACAAGGGGAAACCAGCTGTTGGGTTGCGAGTCGGGCGTTAGCGGTATGAATGAAGCTAGACGCCAATCACTGGTTGGCAGAGGGGGAACGTAATCAGTCCCAACAATGGCATGGATGCAGTAAATATACCTGTTCATTTCAAGGTTGGGGAAACCATTTTTTAGAGGCCTGTCTCCGACTTAAGTGCTTATTGTGTTGAAGACTAAATCCAGACTTACTCAAGAGTTCTTGTATCTATATGTTCCATTTGTGTCCACTTGACTGTCTCCTCCATGATTTCCTGTTTGTGTTTTTATCTTGTTCTGTTGCCTATTAGCTTTTATTTTATTTATTTTTTATTTATTTTGTAATACTTTTTTTTATTGAGTCAGGCACAATGAGTTTACATTTATACAGTCAATATTTTTATTTATTTTTCCCCTTTCCCTCCCTCCCGGTCCTAGCTAGTAAAATAAATAACTAACTAAATAAATAAGATAGATACCTGTATAGGTAAAAGTAAAGTAATATAGAAGATAATATTAAAAGAAAATGTATAGATAAGGGAATAAAGAATAGTAACAGTAATACTTGTACCCATATACTCATATGTATACCCACATGTTCACATGCACATACATACACGTACCTACCTACATACATACATACATGTATACAAAGACCGAACAAATAAATATTTTATTTTTATTTTATTTATTTTTATTTAGTTATTTTTTTTATTATTAGGTTTTTTTTTTTTTTAAATCGTACGGTGTCCTTGGGTGTCATGAAAGACGCCTAAAAATAGAATGTATTATTATTATTATTATTATATATTATTATTATACTGCTCTAAATGACCTTAACATAAAGCTGGACCATGTTAAAAAAAGCCAACTTTCCCTGTGAAATACATCGTGAAGAGACGCACAGCCATTGTGATTCAAACCCACGAAGGACGTCAGTTATTGCCTCGGAGCATGCAGCTCTGTTTCTGATCATATCTGGGAGAGAGGTAGGAGGAGGGTTATCTGATCTTGGACTCTGTTGACAGCAGCTTCCTGGAAACCCCCATATGCACACACACCACACACACACACACACCACACACACACACACACACACACACACCACACACACACACACACACACACACCACACACACACACACCCACCTCGTAAAAATGCAGGCTGGGCACAACCCGAAAAACCAAACCTCCATCTCCAGTAATTATCGGCTGCTGCTCGTGCCATGCTGTTACCTTGCAAGAGTGCTTCTCCTCTAGAGGCTCCTCAGAGTTTTTTTCTGGCCATTATGAAAAAAGTTGATCAGATTTAACGAGCAGATTGATTTTGTTTTTTGCCGCAACATGGAGCCAAAAAGGCAATCAGAACGGCGTCTCTCTTCAGGTTCACGCTTGATTCATGAAGTCCATTAACCGTTAGTGCCGTTTCAATGCTCAAGACGACGATATGTATTCAGATAAGAGCTTTCGAACACGCGTCTGCTGCAGGAAATGCATTTGCTCGAAGTTAAGAGGAGTTCCAGGAAGTACTGATGGTTAAAACTGGGGAACGTTTTTGAAGATGTGCAGGCAACGTTCATCTCCTGTCTTTGTAGTATGTCCTTGTCTGTATGGTTACCGGCCAAAGCAGTCATCGATAAGTTGTTGAAACAAGTATAAACAGAACTCTTGCTTCTAATGAACTCTTTAGGACAACACGTAGAGTATGAGGACGAGTTCTCAAGGTTATCTTGAATGGGAACACTCAAACATTGACACTGAAGATAGGGACTTTAGATAAGGGTAAAAGTCCAAATCAGCGCCCCCAAATAGACCCTGTTTTGACTATTGGAAGAACTCGATAATATAATGAAATCATTACCAAATCTAGACTATCTAGACGTCTACTAGATCAGTGGTTCCCAACCTGGGGGGCGCGCCGCCCTTGGGGGGGGGCGCCAAAGATCGCAGGGGGGGCGCCAGGCCTCAGATGATTTGAGGCCAAATCATATTTAGACTTTTTTTTTTTTTTTTTTTTATAATTTTTTTTTTTTACATATTGAAAGCAATACATGATTGTCACTAAAAGCCTTGGTCTCTACATTACAATAATATATAAAAAATAATTGATTAATTAGTTTGGAATAAAGATTCAAGTTAATTAGTTAGTTAGTTAAAGGCATAAAAAGACAGAAATGTGTAATTCTTTCTTTGATAGAAATGTTTCTTCTGCCCGTAAAGTGTCCAAACTGGGCTTTTCTAGATAAGCGCATTTTAAAACATAGCCGTTGTCCATGCCGGTTTCAGATGGATTATTCGTCACAGTTGCTCCGATCAGATCGGTCTCCTCCATTTTGTAGATTATTTACGACTTTTGAATCCACATAAACACATCGGCAAAATCCGGCTTACTTTGAGCACGTGTTTTAAACAGTTTATATCCCTTTGTGAATTATTTCCACTTCCGCGCCGTCCTTTATTTCTTCATCAGCGGGAATCCAGAGGAATGAATCCTGAGTCCAATAACCATCAAAGTCGCTCTCCAACAGCTCCTTAATTACGCTTTTCATCCTCCTTCACACAACATACTTCACTTCATACATTCATCCAGTTTGTGACAGTAGTTGTAGCATTTTGAGACTTTTAAACTTTAAAAATTACCGCTGTTTCCCCCCCTTGTGTGTGTGGGGGGTGGGGGGGGGGGGGGGGGGGGGTGGGCCGTAACTTCCAACAGGGAGTCATTTGGGGGGGGCTGTCTGGGAAAAAGGTTGGGAACCCCTGCCCCAGATGGTCCTTCATTGCTGTGAAGAGTATTTTGTCATCCAAGCATGATGTCGATCTACAATGTGGTAATATCTGAGCACTGTTAAAGCGATTTACTGAGCTATTTAGTCGTCATGCTACGAGGAGTTGAGGGATGAATAAACGGTTTGTTTTTGTTTGGTGCTGGCTTAAACTGGGGATTCCTTTAGCTTGACTCCATTTCAAATTATCCTAAACCACAAATGAAACCGGCCTTTGACCACGGCCATCCATTCAGATCATATATTTATATTTTGTCCAATATCCAACTTTAGCTTCAATCTTGAAACTAGGGGTGGGCGATATTGAAAAATATATTATCACGATATTTTTCAAGCAGTATCACGATAGACGATATATATCACAATATTTTTTCATGTCGGTTATTATGGTTATTTTCAAGTTACTTAACAGTACAAGCACCTACAAGGTAACAGAAACTAAAAACAAAAAGGAGTAACAGACCAGAATTGCATTTCAAGCTGGTTTTATTTCTGAAATGAACAATTCAACATGTTGATATGGCTTCAAGGCAGTTTCTCAGTATAACAATGAACTTTCTGAGGTAGCACTAGCAGTGAACATCAATAAACATGAAAAGGAGGGTAAAACATAAATGAGGAAAAGTCAGTGCCCAACAATTCAAATGTAAACTTTAGACTTGAAGTGCAATAAAAGACTTTAGCATAACTGAAGGGAAAAAAAAAAAATTATAGTTTTTTTTTTAATTTTTTTTTTTTCACGATAGATACGATATCTCTGAAAAAGCATATCGTGGAGACCTAATATCGTCACGACGATATATATCGTCATAATCGCCCACCCCTACTTGAAACGCAGATGTGTGTCCAGGTTCTTCCGGTTCTTTTGTTGATTGGTTTCCCTGAATATTATCTCGATGCTAGTTGTGTCCCACGTCAAAGTGTCGTTGAGCTAAAACTTTAGTGGCAGTGGACATCACCTCTGACCTCTCCTTGGAAGTATGAGCATGAAGTCCCTCCCAGAGGACCCTTACCTCATAAGACTGTGTGAATGCGGTGTTTTTAAACATTCCTGTGATTGAATATACTCTTCCAGTTTGTTTACACATGCACTGCAAACTCATTCTCTGTAATTCAACCCCTCGCCTCGCCACTTGACCCAGTTCTCCAACGGCCACGGCACCAGAGTTATTAGCCTGTCTCTGCGAGTGCACTCAGTGACTTGACACTTTTCAAAATAAGCCACAAAGTCGTTGAAGGACGTTAAAAGCTCTGATGGTTGAAGCGTGTCCCAGAGATCTCACACTCAATCTGGGAAATAGCTGCCGCCAGAATCCACAAGGTTATCTCTGCAGTTTAGGGGTCAGGGGATTTTATACTTGGACATCAACGCTGGTTTCCGACACTCAGATCTGTGGGATTAGTGGGACATCTCGCTTTGATTGAATAGAGAACATGTCGTGCTGGATTCTCTCAAAACGGCTGAAGGAAAAGTTGGTGTAATGTTTACCCGGAGAGCGTTTAGATGACTTTTATTATCCGTTTAGCTGCTGTTACCTGAAGTGACTCTGCCTGGAGTTGACTTTGGCGTCAGCTCCATAATGAAACTCTAACTATAGACGCCCGGTGGAACGCTGTGTAATTGTGAAGCAGGGACAGGAAGTGTAATGTTTATGAGCTCTGAGCAGAGAGGTTGAGCAAACAGTGAATTAAACGCCCTGCAGTAATGTTGCCAGTTCCTGTTTTATCCTTTCACAATAAAAGCCTCCCCTTTGTTTGGCTTTTAATGGAAGCAGCAGTGTTGAGATTGCTTTAGCAGACTTTAAAGAGTCCTTTCCTGCTGACGTTCAGGTGTATATCAGTATGTAGTGTCTCTACTTTAAAGAGTCCTCTCCTGCTGATGTTCAGGTGTATATCAGTATGTAGTGTCTCTACTTTAAAGAGTCCTCTCCTGCTGATGTTCAGGTGTATATCAGTATGTAGTGTCTCTACTTTAAAGAGTCCTCTCCTGCTGATGTTCAGGTGTATATCAGTATGTAGTGTCCTCTACTTTAAAGAGTCCTCTCCTGCTGATGTTCAGGTGTATCAGTATGTAGTGTCTCTACTTTAAAGAGTTCTCTTCTGCTGATGTTCAGGTGTATATCATTATGTAGTGTCTCTACTTTAAAGAGTCCTCTCCTGCTGATGTTCAGGTGTATATCAGTATGTAGTGTCTCTACTTTAAAGAGTCCTCTCCTGCTGATGTTCAGGTGTATATCAGTATGTAGTGTCTCTACTTTAAAGAGTCCTCTCCTGCTGATGTTCAGGTGTATATCAGTATGTAGTGTCTCTACTTTAAAGAGTCCTCTCCTGCTGATGTTCAGGTGTATATCAGTATGTAGTGTTCCTACTTTAAAGAGTCCTCTCCTGCTGATGTTCAGGTGTATATCAGTGTATAGTGTCTCTACTTTAAAGAGTCCTCTCCTGCTGATGTTCAGGTGTATATCAGTATGTAGTGTCTCTACTTTAAAGAGTCCTCTCCTGCTGATGTTCAGGTGTATATCAGTATGTAGTGTCCTACTTTAAAGAGTCCTCTCCTGCTGATGTTCAGGTGTATATCAGTATGTAGTGTATCTACTTTAAAGAGTCCTCTCCTGCTGATGTTCAGGTGTATATCAGTATGTAGTGTCTCTACTTTAAAGAGTCCTCTCCTACTGATGTTCAGGTGTATATCAGTATGTAGTGTCTCTACTTTAAAGAGTCCTCTCCTGCTGATATTCAGGTGTTATAGTAATGTAGTGTATCTACTTTAAGAGTCCTCTCCTGCTGATGTTCAGGTGTATATCAGTATGTAGTGTCTCTACTTTAAAGAGTCCTCTCCTGCTGATGTTCAGGTGTATATCAGTATGTAGTGTCTCTACTTTAAAGAGTCTCTCCTGCTGATATTCAGGTGTATATCAGTATGTAGTGTCTCTACTTTAAAGAGTCCTCTCCTACCTATGTTCAGGTGTATATCAGTATGTTAGTGTATCTACTTTAAAAGAGTCCTCTCTCCTGCTGTGTTCAGGGTATAATCAGTATGTAGTGTCTCTAACTTTAAAGAGTCCTCTCCTGCTGATGTTCAGGTGTATATCAGTATGTAGTGTATCTACCTTTAAAGAGTCCTCTTCCTGCTGATGTTCAGGTTGTATATCAGTATGTAGTGTCTCTACTTTATAAAGAGTCCTTCCCTCTCCTGCTGATGTTCAGGTGTATATCATTGTATAGAGTGTCTCTACTTGTAAAGAGTTCCCTCTCCTGCTTATTGTTCAGGTTTGTATATCAGTATGTAGTGTCCTCTACTTTAAGAGGTCCTCTCCTGCTGATGTTCAGGTGTATATCAGTATGTAGTGTCTCTACTTTAAAGAGTCCTCTCCTGCTGATGTTCAGGTGTATATCAGTATGTAGTGTCTCTACTTTAAAGAGTCCTCTCCTGCTGATGTTCAGGTTGTATATCAGTATGTAGTGTCCTCTACTTTAAAGAGTTCCTCTCCTGCTGATGTTCAGGTGTATATCAGTATGTAGTGTCTCTACTTTAAAGAGTCTCTCTTGCTGATGTTCAGGTGTATATCAGTATGTAGTGTATCTACTTTAAAGAGTCCTCTCCTGCTGAGGTTCAGGTGTATATCAGTATGTAGTGTCTCTACTTTAAAGAGTCCTCTCCTGCTGATGTTCAGGTGTATACAGTATGTAGTGTATCTACTTTAAAGAGTCCTCTCCTGCTGAGGTTCAGGTGTATATCAGTATGTAGTGTCTCTACTTTAAAGAGTCCTCTCCTGCTGATGTTCAGCTGTATATCAGTATGTAGTGTCACTTTAAAGAGTCCTTGCCGTCTCATGGGAGCATCTCCCTGGTTCCCTCCAATGGGACAAACTTAAAGAGGCCACATTGTATAAAAAATGAACTTTAAACTCAAAGGACCGTTGTTGAAACAAGACCAAAACCTACTTACATGTGTCACTACTTTCCCCGCTTTTAAACCGTTATAGGTCACGTTGAAATACTGCTTTAATTCGAGCGCCTCGCAGTTTGTTTCTCAGGGTAAAAATGCCCTTTTTTCTTTTCCTACAACAAGGCGTCCGTTGTGTTTCTGAAGAAAGCAGAAAGGGAAGACGGTATTTATATTCTGCCCGTTCCCCGCTACGAGTCTACAAATGGCACAGCTGGGCAACACATGGCAGCGCTGGCCTCTCAACTGCCAGCCACACACACACACACACACACACACACACACACACACACACACACACACACACACACACACACACACACACACACACACACACACACACACACACACACACACACACACACACGTACACATCGTCAGCGCTTAACTAATGCATGTATGTGGACACCACTCTTGCTTTCACACATTTGTGCAAACAAGTGTGTGATGTCTTAAACACGCTCGCTTATGCACACACTGACTTCTGTACACACACACACACACACACACGCACACGCACACGCACACACGCAGAGTAAAGTAGTTCAGTATTTAAACTAAATATGCTTAGATATCATATCCTATTTCCTCCTTTGATCTACTGAGGCTTGTGCTGTACCCTTAATGGACGTTGCTTGCTAAATGAATACATGTACAGTTACATATTGATGTACACACGACGTCCCACCAGCCTTTACATTCAGATCTAGCAGTTGAACACAGTCGATGGAGTAATTTGGGGTTGAGTGTCTTGCCCAAAGATACGTGTTTGCCTGTTGACTGGAAGGACTGGGACGAAACCCACAGACCTCCGATTGGACGCCGACCGCTCTAGCCACAGCCACTCAGCACAGCTAAGCAGGAGCTGCCGAAAGTCCTGCGCACTTCTATCTTGGGATTTGAAACTCCCCATGTGAGTTTGCTTTGGCTGCAGACAGCGCTGGAGCTCCGGCCGCGGTGACGATGCGTCACAGACGGGACATTCGCTCAATCTGAAACTGGTTTCCTGCTTGTTGCGACGCTTTGATTATTGCCCTTTGTATTTTCTGTATTTCTCTTTTAAGTATATTACGTTGCTGACAGTCCCATATTTCCCGCTTTTTTTCTAACCGTTCTACCATTTTAATAATAGCATACTTCACAGTGCGTTGTGCAGACAGTCCTCTGACTCTCACACAGGAACACATCGTGGTCTTATCTAATCACGAGCTGGATTTCCTCTGGTCTGGCTTCACAACGTCTGGGAAGGACGATCGTTGTGTTTTATAAGCAGAAGTAGACGATGGTGGTATTCAGGGTTTGTTGTGAGGGGCTCGGGGGGAAAGGTCATTGATCTGGGCACAGAGTTGTGTTGCCGCATGCGCATCCCCAGAGTAGTAGATATGTGACATAACAAACGTCCTTTGCTCAACAGTCCCCTTTGAGGTCATGAAGCGCCCCACTAAAATGCCTGACCTGATGGCACACACAAACTCCCACTGCCCTTGTGTTTCTGTGGATGCTGCAGGTTTGACTCAATGATGAGACAACAAGGAAGCTGCCCAGCAAGCATTCAGCTTTGTTCCGCAACTCAAAACAGCTGGAGGCGCATTCTCGTTCCAACTAACAAATGCAAAAAGAGATTTTTATTTTGAGTCATCCAGGATCAGTGGACAGGGCCTTCACAGGTCCAGCCCAAACATCAAGTCCAGCCCAAACATCAGGTCCAGCCCAAACATCGGGTCCAGCCCAAACATCAGGTCCAGCCAAAACATCGGGTCCAGCCAAAACATCGGGTCCAGCCCAAACATCGGGTCCAGCCCAAACATCGGGTCCAGCCCAAACATCGGGTCCAGCCCAAACAACAGGTCCAGCCCAAACATCGGGTCCAGCCCAAACATCAGGTCCAGCCCGAACAACAGGTCCAGCCCGAACAACAGGTCCAGCCCGAACATCAGGGACGGTGGTTTTTAGCAATGGTCGCACTGGCTTTATTACATGCTTTGAGATTCAAACTGGCAACCTTATGGCTTTCTCTAACCTGTGTCCAGAGGTGGTAGAAGTACTCAGGTATTGTACTTGAGTAAAAGTAGAAGTACTCAGATCTTGTACTTGAGTAAAAGTAGAAGTACTCAGATCTTGTACTTGAGTAAAAGTGGAAGTACTCAGACCTTGTACTTGAGTAAAAGTAAAAGTACACAGATATTGTACTTGATTAAAAGTATTCAGGTCTTGTACTTGAGTAAAAGTAGAAGTACCAGAGTGTAGGAATACTCTGTTACAGTAAAGGTCCTGCATTCAAAATGTTCCTCAAGTGAAAGTAGAAAAGTATTCTCATCTAAATATAGTGAAATACAGTAAAAGTAGTCGTTGTGCAGATTGGTCCATTTCAGAATAATACATATGATGTGTTTTATAATGATTGATCATGAAAGTGTTCTCAAAGCTGGTGAAGGTGCAGCTAGTCTGAAGTACTTTGTAGACTGCAGGGTAGCTGGTGAAGGTGCAGCTAGTCTGAAGTACTTTGTAGACTGCAGGGTAGCTGGTGAAGGTGCAGCTAGTCTGAAGTACTTTGTAGACTGCAGGGTAGCTGGTGAAGGTGCAGCTAGTCTGAAGTACTTTGTAGACTGCAGGGTAGCTGGTGGATTTACTCCAGGTGGAACTAAAGTCTGATTTAACACTTGATTATATTTCACATCATTCATCCACATCTGTAAAGTAACTAAAGGTATTAAATACATGTAGTGGAGTACAAGTACACCATGTACCTCTGAACTGTAGTGGAGTAGAAGTACATTAGAATAAAATGAAAATGTAAGTACAAGTACCTCTGCCTTTGTCACTTCTTTGCCTCGGAGGAACTGATATGAGAATAATCCTCAAAATGGCCGTCACGTGGATAAACACCTAAAAGAAGCAGGAAGCGGTCGAGAAAAGCACGACAGGAAAAGCAAGTTAGAATTTCTCCTCTTCAAAGCCGTTTGTTTTCAAAGGGCTTCTCCAAATCTCTTTTGAACGTGTTCATATTTCTTGCTTGCACAGGATAAGCGTGTTTATGTTCTAGTTGGGGGGTTGAAATGTCCTCTTTGTTGTTTCATGTGGAAATGGGAACCCAAAAGCATCCCTCCAGTTGTCAGTAGCCGGGCCAGGTGCTGGGATAACGAGCCAACTCAAAGAAAATAACGACTTATATGGTTTAAGAAAAAGTGAATGTGTGAGAAGCTGAGTCTTGGGTCCACCAACATCGTTTCTGCTCTCTTGGACAAATATGTTTAATAAAGTTGAACGTCAAAGGGTGGGTCAGAAACGCAGTGTGGTGGTCGCTTTCAGAAGACTTGAATTATAGAAACACTACAAATATGTTTTAAAAAGTTGAACCTAAACGTGTAGGTCAGAAATATCACCCTTCGATACTGGTTGTGCAATAAAATAAACTTTTTTAGATGCAGGAAAATCGTCCTTTCCTGTTTCCAGCAGACTAGTTTGCCTTTTTCATCAGATCAGTACTTTATTGATCCCAATTTGGGAAATGTTTGCGTTGCAGCAGCAGAACAGACCAGGCATTGCACATAAGAGACAATTAAAGAGTTGAAATGAACAACTCTAAAATGTAAACATCTCAAAATGGAAATGATAAATGTTGAAATACCAAATTACAGTAAACAAAATATAAATAAAGCAGGAGATTATATACATTAAGTGCAAATTAATTTCATTTTCGATGTCACAAATGTGCCTGAAAGCCGGGTGTGTAACCAGTGAAATATGTTAAAAGCGTAACGTCTTATTTATACCTCTTACTTATTGAGTCTCTCTTTCAAACTTGAAGTTAAGTTGGTGACTTTTTTAACAGCGGAAAGATCAAGAAACCCGGTTTTGATTTGTTTTTGTGTCAAGTTTTAATTTGTGTGTTTTACGATAATCAGCAGGTCCAATTCCTTGATTTTAGTTCTGATATATTCGCTCCAACGGTTTTCATAAAGCACCAGAAAGGGGGCGATAATTAGCACGTTCACCAGAGTCATGTTTCCGGAGGCGATAAATACTCTTGACCTGGGAATGAAAGCTGATTGTAACCTCTCCCACTGAAGACAAAAGCCAGATGTTGGTGGGTGTTTTTTGTCCAATGGGAGAGGTGCAACTCAAAGTCATGCAGACGCAACATGTGTTCTGTAACAGCATGGACTTGTTAACCAGTTTTTGACGTATCTTGGTCGTGCATGTCCTTTAAAGGAGACAGAGCCTTAATGAAACCTTGAAAATGAACGTGCAAGTAGCAGACGAGTGTTTTCCATCTTAAAGAAGACGGCCCTGTTTTCTCCACTGAACAGCGAATACATGTTGCGTTGTTCTGTAGGCTGACAGTAAGTAGAGCATGTTAACAATCCCTCAGAAACCGCTATAAACACAAACACCTGTTTCCTCCATCACAACCAAACTCTCCCGACTCCATCGAATATTCAGGGGGAGTCGGGACATTCCAACGTTTCCAACATGTCTGACCTTAAACACATTTGGCTTTCTGACATGTGTTTTCTCCTCATGGATTGATGCATTGCACATTGTTAGAGTATTTCAGCGTGTAATTACACAAAGTGGTTGGCTTAGCACTTCCCTAGTCCATATTCATGTGTATTCACACGCTCAAGTCCTCCCGTTATAATTCCAGTGGGGAAAAATCAGCGGGAAAATTGCATTTAGGTCCGTTCAGATGTTCTGCTCATGTGACATACTGTAACCAAAAGTAGAACATGGACCAATTTGATGTCAGAAGGGATTAACCCATTTCATCGACTTTGAATCGTGAATGCACGGCTGAGTCATAAACATTATCCTCGTTATAAATCCAGGGTGTCATCGGCGTGGAGTTTAATCCTGGCGAGTTACGAGAACAACATAATGAGAGCAGATGAATATTTAACGAGACGCTGACTCATTGGCCGTTTCTCAATCTCGAGGATACTGGCTTCCAAGCCAGTATCCTCGAGATTGAGAAACACCCATTATCAGGAGGTGCAAAAGGACACAGCTCGCTGTCATCAGGACCTCATCGCTCTGATGGATTCATGTTTCAAGGCGTGTTTGTTGAGGGAACGATAAAGGAGGGGTGTTGTTTGCTCACCGGCCGTGTGTCCTTATTGTGAACGGCAGATCACATCATGTCTACACCTTGGTTCATTGTTTTATAGTTTTCATTGTATTATCAGTTTGTTCTGGTGCAAACTACAGCTTTTGAAACTAAGGTTGGACTCCTTTGAATTTATTTCAAACCAGAGAGACGTGATGTATGGAATACATATTTATTGTTTACACGTCATATGACTGCCATGATAATACGACAGGAGAATGGAATGGTGTTCGGCCATTAGGCCCCGGTTTGCAGGAGGGAAAGAACCGCTCCGATGAAACCCCCGGGGTCTAGACACTGGTGGTGGTGCTGCTGAGTAGGTGGGACCGGTCTGAAGGAGGAAGGTTAAGCTTTGTCCTGGAGGAGACGGGAGGCGAGAGGGGTGGGGGTGGAGGAGAGAGGGGTGGAGGCGGGTTGCGTGTGGTCACCTGACATGACAACTGACAGGGAGGAAGAGCAGGCATTTAAGGAATGTAGCCTGAGCAGCGATTGGCTGCTGAGGGGCGACGCCCTCGCATTTAATGAGGGGGGAGGGGAGCCATAGAGTGACGTGTAAGTGACTTTAGGTCTTCCTTATTGAACTTGCGCTAAAGCTTTCATTTCAACTTACTCTTATTTTGTATGTATTTAAATAATAAATGAAGTGATCTCAAAACAGAGAAAATCTTAAGGCTGGAAGCAACAACACATATTTCCATTTTTAGATTTAAACTTTTGATTCGTCATTAAAAGACTATCAATACAACTTGTAAATAATCGCCACAGTTTTAGTGGTTGAATCCCTTTTGTCGATTAAATTAATTTACAAAAGTTTGCATACACGTAGGACTTATTGAAATGTAAACAACTTTAATGATTATTCATCTCTTGACATTCTGACGTTGGGTTTTATAATGCTGCCTGTCCTCTGATGAAGATGAAGCTCCGCTCTAAATTCTGTGGTTACTGATCATATTTAAAATCTAAAGTCCCGAGGTGTCGCGTTACAACTCAAATGGTGATTACAGTTTTACATGAGAAGGACATTATAATGTTGATTTGAACTTGATTGCTATTGGTCAATATTATAAAATAAAAATGCACACTCACTGTAGAGTGAACACAAACATGTATTTATATCTACAATAAAGGCTTTCTATTCTATTCTCCATACTGTAGTTTTGATCTTGTGAGATGTATTAGTTTCATTTAAAGTATTCTAGGCATTGGCGATATTCTTAGAACGTGTTTTATTATTCCGTGTAAGGCCTCGAAGGACACACGAGCAGTCAGTACTTTGTCTTGATGTTAACACTATTTGCAGTCCCATGGCGTCATAAACAACAATAACAACACTTCCTTTGTAAACAGTTTCCCGGGGTTTTTTCAGTTATATAACTTCACGGTCAAAGTCATCTGGTGCAGTCGCGACACCTCGCACACTGAGACGGATTCCATCCCCAGATCCCGTGATTCCTCCAGAAGGACTGGGTTCAGACGGGTTCAGACGGGTTCAGACGGGTTCAGACGGGTTCAGACGGTTCAGACGGGTCAGACTGTTCAGACGGTTCAGACGGGTTCAGACGCCTCCAAGCACAAGTTGGATTGATGGAGGATCGAGCATTAGACGCATTGGAAAAGGGACTGGGTGTTCACTATTAAGACATCTCTGCATTTGGGACAGACTTACTGGGAGTTTGTTCCTGAAAGGTCTGTGTTTTCGAAGGAACACACGAATGATAGTTTCTTATAATTGAGGCTTTTATCTGGGAGTTGTGTGTCGACACGTGGTTCAGAATCCGTGGAGAAAACGACCTGTTGACCGGCGCCTGCCTGCAGATGAGAAAGTAAACGTTCCAGTCAGTGCTTCCTCCAGGGCTGAGAGGGCATCCACCCCGAGAGCAGGGGTAGATACTGTCTTTTTACGTTAGCGAGCCGGATCGTTTGGCTCGAGTCTCTTAAAGCGCCGGCTGTCTCGGCTCCCAAACGGCTCTTCATGTTTCCACAGTTTAGCACGGAGCCTCAGTTTCGCCGCTGCGAGGCTCCGGCGCTCGCAGCTCACGCGCGTGCTCCACTAAAACCCCCCCCTCATCGCGTCCGAATCGTGCACGTTCCGTGTTGTCCCGTAGCAGGCACCTTCGATGTCGGGGAAACGATCTTCAATACTCCGAAAAGAATCCCACCAGACTCCTCCTTTGCCCCTCCGACAGAGGGACGTCCTTTTTCCTTTTCGTCATTTCAAGCGATAAAGACTCGATCTTCTCTCGAATTATTAATATTTTTGGACGCCCTCGGCTCGCGTTCAGGGCGTCCCGAGCTGAATGAGGGCGTCAAATGACGGCAAGTCGGCCCGTGGCGGAAACGCTGGTTCCAGTAGTGATGATGAGGGTGTGGGACTGAGTGAAAACTGTGATTAGAGCCGTTACACATGGCCGGCATCAGCTGTCACTCACAGTGAGGTCCCATGTGCTTCTGTTTCGTTTTGAAGGTAGACTGTGGGTGTTTCTCAATGTCGAGGAAGGCTGCTCCAGAGCCACTATTTCAAGCATGCTACGTCATCGAGTGCCGCCGAAGGACTGTTCCAATGTCCAGCATGCTTGGAATTCTACCGAGCCCGGCGTACTTTGTTTGGAGAAATGTTCAAGGCTGCACATGTGTAGACTCCACGGTCTTAAAATCCCCACAATGCTTTGCGCACGGACGCTCGAAAGACATGTGCTACCAAGCAAGCATCCTCGACATTGAGAAACACCCTGTAATACCAAAAGGCGACAAATCTTCAAACTACCCTTTCTTTTTTTCGTTGCAAAACTCTATTTCAGGGCGTCATGAAACTGAACCCGCACCGGGAATCTTTTCTCTCTTTCAATCCGCTTGCAATCAAACAATATTTGTAGTTTTACAATTCTGTCAAGAACACTTGGCTTTTCTCAACTGATAAAACAGAAATATTGTCTTCTTTCCAAAGCAACATGCAGCTCTGACTTATTACATCGTGTTGCAATCAAGCCAACTGATCCGGACACATCCAATCTTGTTATAAATGTGCATTTGACTCACTCACTAAGCTGTGTCATGTGTTCCAGTTAGGCCTCTTGGTTCCTGGTGACTGTGTGTACATGGAGCACAAACAGGAACACAGGTTTTTAGGACAGTAAACAAATGAGCTAGTCGACGTGAAGCCTCCCCGCCTTTTGTCTGATTTCTTGTTCTCGGTCTTCTTGTGTGCGTTTCCCCTGGCGGTTTGATTGTCGTCCAACTAAAAAAAGAGTGTCTTCCAAGTCTCTCTAGTCAGCTGCTCGCTCACATGGATCCACCCTACAGCTGCTCTCCAGATCCAGCACTACATGCCTTTTAATTATCCACTGGGATCCTGGGAGCTTCATCTCCCAACGCTGGGTGTCTCTGAAGTTGTTCAGAATGCAGCGTGGGAAAGAATTCCATTTGTTAAGGCATGTTTTTAGAAAGGCAGCATCTCCCTCGTTCCCTCCACAACACGCCAATAGTATCCTCCATTGGAAGTTTTTGCAGAAAATTGGATCTTTGGCAAATGCATGTTTATTATGATACTTACATGTATTCATTTTAACAGATACTCCACTTTCATAACGGTGCATTGAAGCATGAATGCAATCATCAGAGGTCAAACATGTTGGGTTCACGTCAGAATCTCAAACAAAAAGTGAAGGAGCGCAAATGAAAGCTGCAGCGAGAGCAAAAGTCTGATCATTGGGAAAGAAGAAACAATAACTGCAAACAAAAACCTATGTTAAAACAAAGAAAAAAGACTTATAGTTTACATGATTGCACAAATGATTTGGTTGCAACTTGTAGTTTTATTTTTTAAATGTATTTTATTTTGCTTGGCTCAGTTTTTTTTCTTTTAAACTCATAGTTTTGCTTTATTCTGAGAAAGTGTTGCTTTATCTTTATGATACACGTTCACTGTTCACGTCACCGCCGCTAAGCTAAAGGAGGCTAATGTTGGGCTATAAAGGAACTACAGCACGGTCACATGACTTCACGTCAACACCGCTAAGCTAAAGGAGGCTAATGTTGGGCTATAAAGGAACTACAGCACGGTCACATGACTTCACGTCACCACCGCTAAGCTAAAGGAGGCTAATGTTGGGCTATGAAGGAACTACAGCACGGTCACATGACTTCACGTCACCACCGCTAAGCTAAAGGAGGCTAATGTTGGGCTATAAAGGAACTACAGCACGGCCACATGACTTCACGTCTCCACCGCTAAGCTAAAGGAGGCTAATGTTGGGCTATAAAGGAACTACAGCACGGTCACATGACTTCACGTCACCACCGCTAAGCTAAAGGAGGCTAATGTTGGGCTATAAAGGAACTACAGCACGGTCACATGACTTCACGTCTCCATCGCTAAGCTAAAGGTGGCTAATGTTGGGCTATAAAGGAACTACAGCACGGTCACATGACTTCACGTCACCACCGCTAAGCTAAAGGTGGCTAATGTTGAGCTATAAAGGAACTACAGCACGGTCACATGACTTCACGTCACCACCGCTAAGCTAAAGGTGGCTAATGTTGAGCTATAAAGGAACTGCAGCACGGTCACATGACTTCACGTCACCACCGCTAAGCTAAAGGTAGCTAATGTGGGCTATAAAGGAACTGCAGCACGGTCCACATGACTTCACGTCACCACCGCTAAGCTAAAGGTAGCTAATGTTGGGATATAAAGGAACTGCAGCACGGTCACATGACTTCACGTCACCACCGCTAAGCTAAAGGTGGCTAATGTTGGGATATAAAGGAACTGCAGCACGGTCACATGACTTCACGTCACCACCGCTAAGCTAAAGGAGGCTACTGTTGGGCGTGATGACGTTTAGTCGTCTCATTTAGACACTTGTTAGCAACCGGCATTTTTTTATTCACCAGTGGGGTAAATTTACTGACATATTTTATGCTGTGAAATAAACATATCTTCAGCTTGTGTTAGCCACACACCCTTTTTAAGTCCATAAAAACATTGACTTCATTGACTAGCCCTGCAGTGCTTAAATGCTATTGGGCTTCGACTGAGTCTTTTATTGAGCTGCGATCCCTTTCATCACCCGGTGGATCCCTCTTCATCAGGTGTCTTTGTCCCGGATGTTTCCTGATACTCTGCTCACTGACAGCAGGACGATCAGCCGTTGAGCAGCTGCTTCCTGTCCTCCAGTCGACACCTCTGCTCCCACCCACTCTCCGACACCAGAGTGTGCCGAGTGACGTGACCTTCGACCCATCCTGACAGTGACTTTGTTAATAATTCAAGGCTACCAGGTGCTACATGTTGAGTGGGTTGTGAGTTGGTGTTTTATTTAAAAGCTGTGGGTGTATGGTGTCCTATTTGTGCCATGAGGTACGTCTTAACTCTCGTAGGTAAATACAAAAGGCTTATTCCATTGTTAATATATATGAAATCCCAAATGCTGGACTGTTTTGGAAACAAGCAAATACAGCATTTTTGCACAAAGGAAAGTCATATGGTGATACTTCAGAGTTAGTTTACATTTAGTTCTTGATCTTTTGATTTCTTTTTTACAATATGGCATTTTTAGGCAGACGGACAATTATATAAATTCTTAAAAACCCATTAATATTTCTCCAGGCCTGCATTTGATGCGTGGTCTAACATTTAAAGGGGACATATTATGCTTTTTGGTTTGTATTGGAACGTGTGTGTGGTTTTGACACTTAAGACTGCAGTTCACATCATATCTCCTACCAGCAGTTAACATGTGTTTCTCTGAACTTTGACTACAATTGCTTTGGTTGTAGAAAATGGACTGAATGTGTTACACGAAGGTCAGACAAAAAGGCAATAAGAAATGACCGGGTTTTAGCTATAACTGAATTTATGTATGTGTTGAAAACCAAAGATCTTCAGCGTAGGTTTAATTAAATTCTTCTTTTTGCAGTTTTGTATGTTGTTTTCATGCCATGGCAGGATGTCCAGACTTTGGTTCGACTAGATACCTTAAACCAGGGGTTCCCAACCCCCGGAGGTGTTACTGCCTGGCCGCGAAATATCTGTGAGTTTATCGTAATATTTGCAGAATTATAAATATATAAAAATATTTTATCATAATATTTAAAAAAAAAAGTGTTTAATGTTCGCACCTATACCAGTGATATTATTTCATCCAGTAGCCTGGTTAATATTTCACTAGAAAACGGAAAATGGCTTTGATGATGTTCCGAGGGATTCGGCGGCTCAGCCTCTCGTGTGCACGAGAAAGTTACCGGTGCGCCAAGTAGGAAGAGGAGCGCACGGGAGACAACCGTTTAATTGCAGACTGTTATCTTTATGTGGGGAAATGGCAGTGCATACATTATTTGAGATATATTTCAAACTCGGACTTCATTTTAAGGACATGTCGGCCAGGGGTGTATCTATATGTTTATTTTATTAGCTTTTCTTTTTAATGACTGATTTTAAATGCCATTTTCTAAATGTCTTTCACTTTGAATTACCCTCGTGTTGAAAAGTGCTATATAAATAAACTTGCCTTTGTTTAAGCACCGGATTAGCATAACAGGAGAGTAAACCAGTCTGCCTTGATCTATGAATTCGTGTCCGGGACGCTCACGGTATCTGCTGCCCGCAGCTGTTTGAAGGAAAGCCTCCTTCACTTCATGAAATGGCTGCAGGTGGCATCAGGAGGCAGCGGGACGTATACTCCGCCTCTGAGAAGTGCAGCACCGGCGCGCCGAGAGCTGTGCCTTTTTACGCACCGCCTTCGCTGTGTTTACCTTCATCAGAACAGCGAGTGACTTCGGGCTGCTACGTGTTAACCACACACACCTCTACACACACCTCTACACACACATCTACACACACCTCTACACACACCTCGACACACACCTCTACACACACATCTACACACACCTCTACACACACCTCGACACACACCTCTACACACGCCTCTACACACATCTCTACACACATCTCTACACATGCCTCTACACACATCTTTACACACGCCTCTACACACATCTCTACACACACCTCGACACACATCTCTACACACGCCTCTACACACATCTCTACACACACCTCTACACACGCCTCTACACACGCCTCTACACACACCTCTACACACATCTCCACACACACCTCTACACACATCTCCACACACACACCTCTACGCACATCTCTACACACATCTCTACACACGCCTCTACACACATCTCTACACACGCCTCTACACACATCTCCACACACACCTCGACACACATCTCTACACACGCCTCTACACACATCTCTACACACCTCTACACACATCTCTACACACACCTCTACACACACCTCTACACACACCTCTACACACGCCTCTACACACATCTCTACACATACCTCTACACACATCTCTACACACGCCTCTACACACATCTCTACACACGCCTCTACACACATCTCTACACACACCTCTACACACACCTCTACACACATCTCTACACACATCTCTACACACATCTCTACACACACCTCTACACACATCTCTACACACACCTCTACACACACCTCTACACACACCTCTACACACATCTCCACACACACCTCTACACACATCTCCACACACACCTCTACACACATCTCTACACACACCTCTACACACACCTCTACACACACCTCTACACACATCTCTACACACATCGCCACACACATCTCCACACACACACCTCTACGCACATCTCTACACACATCTCTACACACACCTCTACACACATCTCTACACACGCCTCTACACACATCTCTACACACACCTCGACACACACCTCTACACACATCTCTACACACATCTCCACACACACACCTCTACGCACATCTCTACACACATCTCTACACACCTCTACCTCTACACACACCTCTACACACATCTCCACACACACCTCTACACACAACTCCACACACACACCTCTACGCACATCTCTAACACATCTCTCCACACACCTCTACACACATCTCTACACACGCCTCTACACACATCTCTACACACACCTCGACACACATCTCTACACACGCCTCTACACACATCTCTACACACACCTCTACACACACCTCTACACACATCTCTACACACATCTCCACACACACACCTCTACGCACATCTCTACACACATCTCTACACACACCTCTACACACATCTCTACACACGCCTCTACACACATCTCTACACACACCTCGACACACTCTCGACACACGCCTCTACACACATCTCTACACACACCTCTACACACACCTCTACACACATCTCTACACACACCTCTACACACACCTCTACACACATCTCTACACACGCCTCTACACACATCTCTACACACACCTCTACACACATCTCTACACACGCCTCTACACACATCTCTACACACGCCTCTACACACATCTCTACACACACCTCTACACACATCTCTACACACGCCTCTACACACATCTCTACACACACCTCTACACACATCTCCCACACACCTCTACACACATCTCCACACACACCTCTACACACATCTCTACACACACCTCTACACACATCTCCACACACACCTCTACACACATCTCTACACACACCTCTACACACATCTCTACACACATCTCTACACACATCTCTACACACACCTCTACACACATCTCTACACACACCTCTACACACACCTCTACACACATCTCTACACACACCTCTACACACACCTCTACACACATCTCTACACGCCTCTACACATCTCTACACACCTCTACACACATCTCTACACACACCTCTACACACATCTCCACACGCCTCTACACACATCTCTACACACGCCTCTACACACATCTCTACACACACCTCGACATCACAGCGCTACAACACGGCCTCTACACACAGCTCGACCACACACCGCCACACACACCTCTACACACAGCTCCACACACATCTCGACACACACCGCTACGCACACCTCTTTACACACACCTCTACACACACCGCTTACACACCACCTCCACCACACACCGTCTACACACTCTCTACACACCACCGCTACACACATCGCTACACACATCGCCACACACACCTCTACACACATCTCTACACACATCTCCACACACACACTGCTACACACATCTCTTACAACCATCTCGACACACACCTCTACACAACATCTCTACACACATCTCAATCACACACCTCTACACCACATCTCTACACACAATCTCCACACCACCACCTCTACACACATCTCTACACACATCTCCCACACACACCTCTACACACATCTCTACACACCAATCTCTACACACACCTCTACACACATCTCTACACACATCTCCCCCACCACACCTCTACCACACATCTCTACACACATCTCCACACACACCTCTACACACATCTCTACACACATCGAACTGCCCGATTACGCCCCCTTTTATTAGTTTTATGAAGGAGTATGCGGGTGTTCCAAAAGAAATTAGTTTAATCTTAATCTCGATGTAGTGCTAAATGCTGTCGGACGTGCACCGGAACGAACGACACTATCATAATATCTTCTGGAAACAAATGCCAGTCTCACACACACACACACACACACACACACACACACACACACACACACACCTCCTTCCTAATGCGCCTTCTCCTCATTTTCCCATCACTGGATTATCCGTAAATCATACAAACAAAACCAAAACGTTGATGTATCTGTTTTCCCGTTGAATAACGTCGGTTTTTTGGTTTTCCGTTCTTCCGAAAAAACGACACCGGTTCTTTTTTAAACGTTAATATGTTTTGGATTGTTCTAGTATTTGTTCAGGCTGTTACATACAGTTAGCCTCTGTTGCTGCCTGCTGGTGGTGAGTAAATATTAAAATCAGTTAAAATTGACAACCGGTCCGCGATTTGTTTTTAATGTATCTGCCCTGCCTTAGACCACATGTGTCAAACTCGAGGCCCGGGGGCCAAATCAGGCCCTTGGTGGATTTAATTTCGGCCCGCAGGATAATTTCTAATTCCTATTAGATCTGGCCCGCCGGTATATTGCAGCAACACCTTCACCCATCCTGAGGGTCTCCTCCGCTCAGAGCCGGACCCCAAACATTGATGACCTTGCACCCGAGATGAGACGCCAAGTATCTGAGCTAGCATCTCAGAGCAGCACCCTGAGTTCAATGGATGTTTCCTTCTGCACTTTCTCTCTCGACAGCAGGGCATGTTTGGTTTTCTCTTTGAGGGGAATAGTTTTGTTGAAGCGGTTGTTGGCCTGTGGGGAAATGTACTCATAAGAAATGACTCTGGAAAATCTGCAGATAGAGCCATGAGAAATGAATGCACCTGATTATTTCATGTTGTTTTTATAGGCAATCATTTAAGCTTTGTTAGTTCCAGGTTTAATATGTGCAATAAGTTCATTTCAATACGTTCTGCTATAAACATTGAACCAGTCCGGCCCTCGACTAGTACCCATTTTTTAATTTTGGCCCTCTGTGTGTTTGACCCCCCTGCCTTAAACTAAGCTAATTACCAAATGTCATTATGCTAACCAGCTAATTTCATTACCATGGTAAACATGCTATCTGCTTAAGCTCAGCATGTTAGCATTGTCATTGTGGACAGGTTAGCGTTAGCATTTAAATCCTCAACCGTTAAAACCAAGGGCTAGTTTTCTGCTTTCGACAAAATAAAAAGTAACCAAAAAATGTTAATTCGAGTTAAACCAAAATGCTTCAAAATGTAGTGACTCATCTCAAACTGTCCTGTTCTAACCCCGGTTGCTTTCACGAGAGAGATCTGAATCGTCCCTAGCAACAAGTTGATGTACTATGTATTTCAAGCAGTGATATCCTGGCTGAGAGGAAACAGACCCTGCCTGAACTCCCACTCAAAACACACTTAAGGAAAAATGAAACCACAAACGCGCTCTCTGGATGTTGACCATCTCTGAGTTGAGTTGGGCTCTAAATTTAGTCCAACCACAGAGCCTCTGAGCGAACGTTGACGTCAGTAGAAAGTAAAATAAGGATCAGGATCAAACGTAAGCGGAGGGGAGCTTGTTAAAGTTGATCCTGTGGTCAGTGGAAACGTTCTGTATGCATTTGACAAAACAGACTTCCTTTTGTTCA
This sequence comes from Chaenocephalus aceratus, assembly GCA_023974075.1. Classification (NCBI taxonomy): domain Eukaryota; kingdom Metazoa; phylum Chordata; class Actinopteri; order Perciformes; family Channichthyidae; genus Chaenocephalus; species Chaenocephalus aceratus. The sequence continues at coordinate 14,273 of JAMFTG010000415.1, read as the reverse complement.
TTCCCAAGCCTACCGTTTTTAAGCTTTTGTCGAATTCCTTGAAAAAGCACTCGAGGCATGTCGCTGATGAGACTTGACTAACGAGGGAAGTCATTTCTATGTTGTTGTACATCGAGATAAAACGGCGGTACTGGAGCCTCTTGGCGTGCTGCTTTTCTGTGGTTTGTCGAGATGTTGTTGTGAACTTCACATTAACTCACCATCTGCCCGTTGTCTGGAAAACACTCTGGAAAACACGCCTGAGAAAGATGCAGTTTGTAAAAGTTGTGTGTTGACTTCTGTCGCTCAGTTCCCGGTGTCATGTGTGGTCGTTGGCAGTGGAAACGAGTTGGAGGGAATCTGTGGTAACTGGACCTATTGGCTAAATACTTTGTGTTTTGAAAGAGACATTCGGTTTCACTGCTAATGTATTATTTTAATTTCACGTTTCCTGCCTTAGTGTGTCTGCTCTCTTGCCAAGGCCGCTGAGTAAGTGCAGATCAAACAAACCACTTTCTCGGTCCCGGTCGAAAGTATTTTTCGTACAGTAGATGTCAACAGAAAGCCTTTCTTTGTCCACACGCGGTCTTTCAATCCCCTCTAGTGAAGATGAGCAGTTTAGTCACACTTGAGAAGTAAAGAAATGGACCGTTTATATTCACACATAGACATATTTGAAGAATCTGAGCAGCAAACGTTCTTGCTTAAAAAGAAGTTGAATCTAACCATGAAGCACGGCGAAAGAAAGGAATCCGTCTGTGAGGGTCCTTCACATATCCCAAAGTCTATTGTCCATCTTTCAGTTTGTGTGTACAGACAGATCGAAATACTGTTTTCCACAATCCCAGGGATAAACATATATCTTCCAACCATCTGATCTACTTCACTACATGTATTGCAGTTTTGAAAGTGGTGCAATTTGGCCTGATGGTGGCGCAAGAACAAGAACTTTTGTCATTTCACTTTTGAGCCAGTTGTCTGTTGATGTTTTCTTGGATTCTGTTGGGTCAGACGAATCTTTCCACGTGAGCCACATCCATCTGAGAATAGAAATATTTCCCACTATTTTGAGTTGGTCCAAGGCTTCTTTTTCTGCTTTAGTTTCGCTATAAGCAATCGTCACACCATTTGGTACAAAACAACGGTGGACGAAGATGGAAAAAGAGACGTTTTCGGATAATTGATGTTCCATTAAAAGTTATAGCTGGCACTCAACAATTGGTCAGACGCTGGAGGAAGGGCTTCATGTACAAAAATACAAAGTTAGTGCTTTTGAAACCACATCTATACGTTTAACGTCTGAGCAGCCAAAAGAAAGTTTCATTTGGCCAATAGTTGGCGCCGTAGCAGCTTCATCCAACTCTATTATTTCTGTCTGTCTTTGTAATAGTTCGTGCTGTTTTCTCAACAACTGCTCAGCTGATCCAGTGCAAACTTGGCGGGTGTATTTCTGAGGACCCGAGGGAGGGCGGTGTCGAGTGTAACGTTGATTGTAGGAGTGTTTCTCCACAACACGGCAAACAGCACTTTCTGAAGCCAAGTGATTGGCCTGTTCCAAATGGGGTACTGCACAAGTATATCCAAAACTTAAGAAAGACTTCACAGCGAGGCACGAAAGGAGCTGTGTCAACAAAGTAATGGCAAGAACTGTTGGGTTATTTAGTTAGTTACTATTGTGTATGAAGGAAAAACGTGTATTAAAAAAAGCTACATTTCATGGTGACAAAGAGATCAGGTTGTAGGTTGAATACTCGGGGTAACTTCATGAATCAGACTTCTGTTGAATGTAGTTAGGAAAGTGTGCAATAAAAAAGCAGCTTCAAACACATACCGTCATACTAGCAATAAAGCCAGCAGGCAGATTATCGCAGCCAATGAAAAACCTATCGTCGACATTATTTAAAACTTTAGTCAGCTACTCCTCAAAGCTTCGGAGGAGTTGCTGAGTTGGCTGCTGTGAACCAGTCCATGTGTGTTTTATGGCTGCCGCGTTACATGTCCATATGATAGCAATTAATCACAAGTGTGTGTGTGTGTGTGTGTGTGTGTGTGTGTGTGTGCAGAATAACTGTGTCTTTGTCTGCTGGCAAGTTGTTGAGAGAAACACAGGCTGCCATTCTCCATCATCGTCAGTCGCCTCAGAAAACAGCACTTTCTCCCGCCATGCATTCGAGTCACATCCTTGTAGTCACTTAAACCCCCGTACATGCTGACACAGGCTTTTACGGTTGCATTATTTCCGTGTGGAATGACAGCTTCCACTCGATCAGCTTCAAAACGATCCTAAATAGACCTGCAGTAGGTTTTAATAAATCTTATTCCCGGGATATGAAACGAATGTTCCGAGGGAGCGTCGTGCAGGATGTGGCTGCAGTTCGGCTGCCTCTCATATGGTTTCACTTAACCCCGTACCAACGTACAGCCGGGGCTTGCATTCGTTGCTGCATCAGGGAAGTTTAGCTTTCCTCTCCCCTCACTTACGAGCCTTTGGGTTTGATGAGGCTGAGATCGGGCTCTGGTGTTCTGCTGCCACATCAAGGCGCCGCTCACAGGACGGATAATGGTGCGTTAAACCGAGCTTATTCGTGGCATTCTGAAGGGTAGATCTGCCCCCTCGGTGATTTGTTAACGACCATGTTGTGCAAGCCGACATCATTTGGATGTCAGGGTTGTCTTTATGGGAACTCGGCGTTGTTCAGTGTGAAAGGTGAACACCAGTAGCTTTGCATTTCTCATCCAATTCTTTAACATTTATCTCACAACTAAATGTAGCTTGAAATATATATTTTTAGCTTTTTCACATTGTCTGTTTAGTGTTCGCTTATGGATTTACAACCAATGGCTGATGACACACTTTGCTGGTTGTTGTGTGTTCCCTCTCCTGTAGCGTGTTAAATAGATTTTAGTGCATGTCAATGGTCTGCAAAGGATAACATCCCTGTGTTCCCTTCAGAGGGAGATTCTCTGAGCAGAATATGTCAATCAGCCTGAACATGCAGATAAAGGACTTGATAGTAAACACAAGTACCATCTAATCTCCCTTATCCACACACAGCAGCACAAGAGATCACAATCAGAATGCCTTTGTGGCAGGAAAGAGCCGCAGACAGCTTGGTGTTGCATATCTTACATGCGTTAACAAAGTACTAAGTTATAATATAATAAAAAATATGCTAAAAAAAGTGACATAATTTTCAAAAACAAATCAAATCTCTGACTAACTGTTCCTGCCCACGGACTGCAGATGGATGTTAGCTATTAGCTCAAATCTGGCATAATTCATCCCTTCTCTTTTCTGAGATGAATGTATGCACGGTCCTGAAATGAATACATAATAAGTCGACCCATCACCGACCCGTCCGTTTAGATTAAAGTTTGGAAAAGTGACACGTCGTGTATCATGAGCGCCAGGCTTCTGCAGGATAATATGGTGCTGCTCACCCAGTGGCTGGATGAGGGGTATGTAACGTCTAATTAAGGGGTATTAAGCTCTGGGAATTCAATAAGGGGGAGCTGAAGGGAAGCCAGACGTTATTACGACGGACGATGTGCTTTCAATAGATCCAGTGACCACGTCTTTTCATTTTAACGCTTGCAAACATACATTTCATAGCAATTTAACGGCATTATTCTAATTGTAACTGGCTTAGTTCTGCCTCCTCTTATAACTCCACCGAAAAGGTTCCTTTAAAGCAAAACCAAATGTCTCCTAAGTGGGTTTGAGAAGGTCGACTCCAGTCCTAAGTGGATTAAAGAAGAATGTGGTTCCAAGAGATAAGCAGAGATAAGAGCAGCGGAGCCTCGTGTAGAGATCGATCGATTAGAGAATGTTAAAGCGAGCTGCGCTCCACAGGTAATCCGATTACACATGCTCCCAATCAAGATAATGAAAACACTAAACCATTCAATTCTGAATAAGGACATTTAAAGTAATGCTTTTGTATTTTGCAGGAATCGTAATGACTTTTTTATACACGACAGAAACACAACTGTTCAAACGAGATTTAGTGAACATGATAAAGTAATCCCCGTAACATTTTCTCTGTTTCCTAAACCTGCTTTTTGCCCGGTTCTTTGTTCGGACGTTGAATGTAAAATACAGAGAAGGAAAACACGAACTATAAAATAAGTCTTTCCTCTATTTTTTACAGATGTTCTCGTGTTTTAAAAACCTCAACACGTCCTCATTTTGGAGCAACATGTGTACGATGTGAAACCTGGCTTTGAGGCTTTGTCGTGTTCGAATGCATGCGTGTAATCACTGTTTGTTTATTGGTGTTTGTGTGCAGTTGTGTTTGTGTACAGTGTGAGGCATGTGTGCGTCTGTCTCTGCAGATAACCTGTGTTCCTGTCATGTGTTTATTTTGCTGAGTCATTGTGAGGCTTTCCCAGACCTTTCCTAATGTCAACACGGCAGCCTAATCAGTTCCCACAATGCCCTGCTCTCACTGTGTGTGTCCAGTCATTCAAATCTCAATAACCGCTGAACTCGTGCTGATTGGTTCCCCACACAGACCGACGGTCCTCTGACGAAGGCTCGAGGTCACTTTGCCCTCGCAGACTTCCTCCCGTTCCCCAGACTGAGGCATTGAACACGCGGTGCGATGTTTCTATTGTGTTGTCACTCAGTCATCGCACAACACTTTCTCTGTTCCCTCCAGACCCAGATTGTAGAGCTTTTTAACAATCAGTCAGACGTATCCTGCATCAGCTGGTGAAAGTTAGGGCTCAACTTAAAGCTATATGTCTTTAGAAAATAATGTGTAGGCTGGGATCTCAATGCAGCTCCACAATACTTCATTCAACATTATGTTTTAATACCCGTATCGTTTGGCATGCACATTCCTAATGATCTTTGAAAAGGGGATGGATTATTTTAACAATTTCTTGGGTAATTTGCATTTTCTATCCACTTGTATCATTATTTTGTCAGGCTCACAAGCAGAGGGGCTTTTAAAAGGAAAAGCCTTCATCACATCCTTCCTCTGCAGCACTTTGAAATCAGCCTCTTGCTCTTATTTCCCTGGACGGGATGCAGACTCAAAAGCACACCAGACGGTTATTCGCGTTAACCCGGGTCGTAAAAAGCAGTTCCCTTAAAGTTAATAACTAATCCGTCCAATCAGCCGTCCCGTGCTTATCTCCCGACAGCAAAGCAAAAGCCTGATGGCCGTTACTCTGGACATGAGACTGAACTGTGGAAGTGCACCAGATCCTGCGTCTGTTTGCTCGGCCAGTCTGGACCGAGTGAAGCTGCCTCATTGTTGGCAGAATCAGAACTAGACTCAGATCTATCACCAAGTAGGTTTACACTTAGGAGGAATTTGCTTTAGTGCTAAGACACAGAAAGTGGAGAACTGTGCAGATTTAAGAAACGAGTAGTGTGGGGAAACATGTGGCATTAATAAAACCATCCGTAGCTGACTGTTGTATGTGTGAGAATGTGTGTTGGTAGATTGACAGCGAAACCTTTGAGACCTGAATGCTTTGGTTTGGTTTCTGAAGAGGACTCGTGGGTCATGAGACGGAGCACACCTGCACAATCGAGATAAGAAAACGGGTGCATACGCCTTTTAACTTCCTCATTCAAACGGTGCGCGAAGCGCTGCTTCTGATTCGCTGCGAGACACTTTCTTCCTTTACTGTCAGAAACACGAGCGTCTTTTCTTCTGGCCTGGTGGTCGAGGCGATGCGTGGTGAGCAGCTTGTACAAACAAGAAGCAGATCATCTGTTCCACTCGGTTGACGGGGGAACCTGCAGGTGTGGGAATTAAACCTACGGGGACGTGATTGGTTGAGACTTCGGAATATGTTGTATCTATTCATTACATGGCACAGTGTTCTACAGCTGGTATCGTTTGACGTGTTTTGATACTTGCTTCAGGACTGATGCTGAAGCAAGTCAACTTTTCCATTTGACAAAATAAGTTCTGATAGGACACGTCTCTTATACGATTAAAACCAAGTCTAACATTAGCAAATCAGGATCAGCCGGTCAATCATCAGTTTCGAAGCCACATTTGGGAGTTTTGATACTCGCGGCATCTGAAGGCCCGGACACACCGAGCTGACACCAAAGAACTGACACAGACGGACCCGACTGTTGCGTCGCCTCACGTCTCCTGCGTCTTGGCCATGTGTCGCACTGGAACACACCGCAAAGACTTCAGCCGACGTCCAAGTAGCACGTACGCACTGCGCCTGCGTGAGTGGCAATAACTGTCCTTACTAGCAGGCGGCGGTAGTGTGTATTCGTCATTCAACAACCGGAAGACAGACTGCGTGATAACCGAGAGAAGAAGAACAGACCGTGATATAAACAAACAACAAATAACGTTCCATCTTCCCTCTACAGCGAGAAGCTCACGGGGCTTTCCCGAACCTGAGTCGAGAGCTGGAGTTCAATGAAATCTCAGATTGGCCTTCCTAATCGTTTGTGTGGGTCCCTCACTTCCGTTTCGCTTCCCATGCACTGATTCGCTAGCTGAACAGCCAATCAGAGTGATCTATTTTGCCAACTGCCTTTGGCCGACTGCAAAAGCCGAAAAGGCGTCGGCACGGCTGAAAAGACACGACGGTGCGGGGGACACCAATCTGAGTAGGGCGTGCGATGCCCACCGACGGCCTGACGCCCACCGACGGCCTGACGCCCACCGACGGCCTGACGCCCACCGACGCCCACCGACGCCCACCGACGGCCTGACGCCCACCGACGGCCTGACGCCCACCGACGGCCTGACGCCCACCGACGGCCCGATGGCCTGACGCCCGCCTGACGCCCGACGGCCTGACGCCCACCGACGGCCTGACGCCCACCGACGCCCACCGACGGCCTGACGCCCACCGACGGCCTGACGCCCACCGACGGCCTGACGCCCACCGACGGCCTGACGCCCACCGACGGCCTGACGCCCACCGACGGCCCGACGGCCTGACGCCCACCGACGGCCTGACGCCCACCGACGGCCTTACGCCCACCGTCGGCCTGACGCCCACCGACGGCCAACATGTGCTTGGTGTGTCCGAACGCCGTACCATGCAATGGAAACAAACGATGTCATCGTCTGATTTTAAACCCCACAACCTGGTTTCCATGCAGCCATTGGATCATGTTGCAAATGGTCGAGCCTGAACAGGAACATTTCACTTATTGTAGGTGCTGAACTTTTATTTGGACTTTAGTGATTAAAAAAGTCTTCATAGCGTTGACTCAAAGTCGTTTTCTGCACCCAAGTCTCTTGAAATGTGTCGGAGCGTCTGAGAGCAGAGCTGTGAACGGATCCGGTCTGATGAAGAGCTGCAGCTGTTGCTGATCTGCTGCTTTCTCTGCACGGCTGCTGCAGTGCAGGTCAAAGTTCAGCAGTGGCAACATGGTGTTCACACACTCCCTAGAAAAACAACTGGACTCATGCCACCTCGTTTAGCGCTCCAAATATCCACGACTGCAGTTACAGGTCTGAAGAATACACACAGGCTGCAGAAAGAGTGCCAGCTGTTTCTCAGAGCAGCCATGCATCAAGTCTCAGTCAGTTTTAGTGTTTGAGAAAAGGAAATACAGGCTTTCTCTTTGAGCGCTGGGATAGAGAGGGTGGCTGTGGAGGAACACAGGACTCCGTTTGTTACCAGAGAGGAAGAGGAATCTCTCCATCGAGACAGCTGCTCATTTCCAACCCTGCCGGCGTACGAGCGCTCCCAACGCCACAGATACTCCCATCACCTCCCCCCGCATCCCACAGAGAGCATTAGCCACACATGTCGAGGTTACTCAGGGAAAATAGAGGCAGGAGAAGGGTCAGCGGCTGAGGGTTACCCCCGGAGCTTCAGGGCTGGAGGTTTGTGTTGGTGTTTTGGTTTCTGGGGGGCGACGGCCAGAAGGACAGACTCTTTCTGGACGAGTCACACTGTATGACCTTTTTATGCAGAGGTGGATCCAAAAGCTCTACGACCACATGGTATAGATGCCATGTAGCTCTCTTCACGACACAGACACAGGTCGGTTCTTTAAAACGGGCGTTTATTTCTTGGAGTTTTCATCCTGTAGCCTCGCCTCTTCCGTTACGCCAGGGGTGTCGAACTCAATTTCATCCCGGGCCACATCAGCATTATGGTTGCTCTCAAAGGGCCGGTTGTGACTTTAAGAATATATAATATATATATAAAATAATGTATTATAATACATAATTTCCTCTGCATTGGACTATTATCGGATAGGGTAAAAACTTCATAATTAACTACGTCTAAAAGCAGAAGTCGAGGGCAAATAATTGCAAGTCTCTTCAGTGCGCATGGCACAAAACAAGATGCATTGTGGGACATGTAGTTTATGGGCAACGTGCCTCTGTAAAGTGGCATGTAACCATATAATACACGTATTATATTCTTTGCATGCTCTTGCCGGGCCACATTACATGAAGTTGCGGGCCGGATTTGGCCCCCGGGCCTTGAGTTTGACACCCCTGCGTTACGCCGTGAGAACTACAACACCTAGCCAAACATATTCGCATATTGTGCTACACATACGAATGAAAACATAAAACAAATACCTCGTTGGCCGCTTGTCGTGAAAGGAGATTCATCTCGTTCCTTTCTGTATAACTTTGTCACAGACTTCGGCAGAGCTTCAAACAAAGACGTCAACCCACGTTGAGTTGTCCAGTGTAACGACAAAACACGCAGTACCAGCACATGAACACACATTAGTTCCTAGGCACATGGACGCATACGCATATCGGTTTAACATGTAAAACAAACTGTATTAAATCATATTTAACGATTCTAAATAACATGAAATAAAGTATTTATTTATGAACTATGACATTAATTATTCTTTTTTAATCAAGCTAACTTTGTTACATCATTTACATGCTAATTATCAAGGATTGCATTATCTATATCCTCCAGCATGAGATTTGAACAATACAGACACTGAAAAGTCCATCAAAATGCAGTTAAAACCATTTACGACCTCAAAAAGCTTTCTTAATCATTCTTGACAACTTCATATTTATTATTATTAGTATTCAAGTTTTGGTGCAGGCTGTCCGATAACACATTTAACCCTTTATAGGTTTACGCTGATCTGAAAAAGCTTACTAGAATGCATCTCATGGTCTTGTCTCTTTTGTATTGCCGTTTTACTTGTATTACAATCTAAATACATACAATGGCATAACGGAGCAAGCAAAAGATTTGAAAGCATTTCCTCAATAAAACCAACGTTTTTCGATGCAAGAATCGTCTGTCTGTACTTCTGGATAATTAGGCTTAGGGTTGTTTATTACGGTGAGATGCAGCTTCCCCCCTGCTTGGATATTGGACGTGTGGATGTCGGTCACACTCTGGCTCAGGTTGGACTGGAATGAGCGTCTCTCCGGGGCAACAGCTGGGTCCTGATCCCCGTCCAGACTCCTTACGCTCTCAGGCGGGAGTGTTGACATTAGCCCTTCGTGTCCCCACATAGCAGCCGCCGTGGATTATTTGTCCTGCTTTATTTAAAAGTTGTTGGTTTTGTGTTTGAGCGGACATCATGACGTCTGGAGTCTATGAAAGCTGATCCATCCTGGCGGTTGGGGACATTTCTAGAATATCACAGCGTTTGTTTTTACTGCAGAGACCTTGCGGCGCAGTGAAAGTCAACATCGGGGAATCTCAAACATTCGTGGCATTGGATGTTTTGAAGCCCTGGAGCGGATATTAGACGGAATAACATTAATAAACCCACAAAGTTAGACTGTCTTCAGCAGGAACGTTCACAGCCTGGAGAGTGCTTCAAATGCAGTGCTGGGAAAATGAACTAGCATCGAGAAGGACATTTTTGAAACTGTAATAAAGACAATTAAAGTACAACGACCGCTGTACACAGCGAAAGACAGAGTAAGCTCGTTCAAACTGTCATTCTTCACACAACTTCTCTTTCGAATATGCATTGATATCCCCCTTCATGTAGACCAGTGCTTCTCAAAGTGTGGTCCGCGGACCACTGGTGGTCTGTGAGCGCCCCCTAGTGGTCCGTGAGTATATTGGTAACATTTCACATTTGAAATAAATAAATACATTTCAGTTTTCCGCACTCTCGCGGGAATATCTCCACAATGGAGCGAGCTTAAGTTTAACTTTCGATTGCATGATATAGCCCAGCGCAACACCTTCATCACACATGTTGCCACTTGTTTGTACCATTTTCAGGCGATTTGTAATCTGTTCCAGAAAAACGATGTGTTTTTTGATATGTGTGGAGTTAGGAGGTCCGCGAGTGTTTTTTTATTGGTTAAGTCCTTGGTGTGAAAAAGTTTGAGAAACACTGTTGTAGACTATCATAACTTTTAGCAATGGAAAACCCCCCAAAAGTGAATGGAGTTGAGTTTGGGTGTGCTGTGCCATGCCGAACAGTAAAACGACATGATAGTCAGCTTCTTACCCGACAACACGAGTCCTAAAATGAGGACCCGAATGCAAAGGGTCATGCCTGAATACACACATCTGGAGGTGCTGCAGTCGCATGATAGTTAGAGGCGTTTTGCACGATTTCATCCAAATATTCCCAAATGCATCCAATAATCACGTCTGCCTGGATGCTGTCCATCAGATTAAGTGTCCCTGAACTTTTCCTGTTTTTAAAAGAACCATTCTATAGCATTGTGCCGCATTGGCGGAGGTATGAGCTCTCTGATTGCTTGTTAGTTTTCTTTCCTTCCAGAAGTGTGTTGCACCGCTGGGTCCTCGTTTACTTTGGTCTGTCGGAAAGTAGAAAGGCGATCTTTGATGTCGTGCGTTCAGGCAATCAGCGGTGATGATTGAGCGATACAAGGTGAAGCTCGGGGCTTTTGGCACAGAGCCAGAGTTTGGAATGGGGCTAGTAGCTCTGTGGGTCAAAGTGTGTGAAGGAGGGAAGGAGGGAGGGGAGAAGGAGTGGATTAAGGGAGTAGGGAGCGAAAGCACAATAAGATAGTGAGTCTGTCGGAGTGAGGGCGGGCGGCACACGCTGTCCACAAAGAACATGGATGTGTGTTTTAGTGTGTGTGTGTGTGTGTGTGTGTGTGTGTGTGTGTGTGTGTGTGTTGGGGGTCTTGGGTGGTAAAAGAGACTTAAAGTGTGCTGGTGGGAGGAGGGAGACTCCTTCCTTTCAGCTTGATCCGAGCATCAGATTCCTCCGGTGGTGCACATCAGGAATGTCCATATGGTCCCGGCTGGTAAACAGCACACTTCTCATTGTGACGACACAATGGGACATCTTCCTTTGTTTGGTTTCTTTTCGTAGCATCGAAGAGCCAGACGTCGCTCACTCTCAGCACCACACAATGTCCTGTTCTGCGTGTTTGTCATGTCTTCTTTACACAAAAATACCTATGAATAAGTTTGTACTAAATAAAGCTTGTCAACAACTTCCATGGACAAAAAAAGACTTCTGGCTTCCTGTCTTCTTGCAGATATAAGCCTTTTGGTTTCACTTATTATGTGAATCTCTCCTTGGGTATTTATATGTGTATTTAATTTCGAATAACCCATGAATAATTGTATATAGTATAACAGCGTGTCCACAAAGACCAAACCCAACAATGGTTATGCTGTCTTTCCAGTTCTGACTCCCTGTCCTTGGCTCTCAGATAAACCGATGCTTCTCACTTCAGATGTGAATGTTTCCGTCTGATTTACCTAAAATGATCTTCAAATGAATATTGTATTAAACTTTGTCACCAAATGCAAAGAAAAGACCAAAACCAACAGCAGCTATAGTCCAATAGTCCGTCAGCGAATACTTCCCATGTCTCCAACAACCCTGTCAATAAAAAGCTAAAAAGGTCCACAACATTTTTAGAAAGTTTAGAAACCGTCCAAAAGCCCGTCGCCCAATACTTTTGACTTCCTGTTTTTGGCAATCAGCACCATTGGAGGAGACGACCTACCGCGCCGGCAGTGGACCACTCTGAACCGTCTACGAACTGGGGTCGGTCGCTTTAAAACCTCAATGAAGACGTGAGGCTTGGCGGACAGTGCGGCATGCGACCCTGAGCAGACCGCTGTCCATATAATCACCATCTGCCCCTTATATAGACCAGATCGGAAGCCAGCCTCTTCGACCGAGGACCAGAGATGCGGGCATGGCTACACGACACCGAGCTGGACATCTAACGTTATACGAAAGAAGCAATCAGCTATAAGGCAAAAGTTTTTCACTGAAGTTTGACATATTTCCGTGTGTTTATACGTCTATTTTATTAAAAATCATCTTTGAATAACTTTGTGAAGTGTTTAGGCTAATCGAAGAATCCCATGAAAACACCAAGAGCAAGGACTAGTCCGTATTTCAATCTGAACTCCTGTCTTCCAGTCAATACAAACGGTCAAATGAAGACGTTTAAACCACCCACAGGGTCAAACCCAGATAACGACCTACAACAACAGAATCTCACTGAAGACCACAGATCCCGTTTTATGCCTTTGCAAGTTTCCCTTTATAAGTGGCGGAAAGCCAAAGTAAAGAGAGACGAGTCGTTTTCTCTGTCAGATGAGTTCAAAAGACGAGTTTATGAGTTTCCTCCGAGCGTCCCGGAGGATCGCAGGACCTTTGAATCGTGCAGGTTTCCTCTCCAGAGAACACAGAGGAGGGTTTAACACAACACACAGTCCCGTCTGATCCACTGCTGACACTGCAGACCTGAGCTTTACTCCGTATGTGTGTGTGTATGTGTGTGTGTGTGTGTTCTGCATCCATTCATCCGCTAACTAATTCCCAGCCAGGTGCCCCTCTCCGCCATACCAGGGCGACTCAGTCAGAATGAGGGCTTGTGGGTCAGAGGTCGTTCATATGACTGGTTCAGAAATAAGAGGGACATCTCGCAAATGTGCAGCGTTTATTTTCCCCATTAGCATTAGCTCGTCACGCTAATGAACAGCGGCACATATGGCTTTGCGATTACGAGAGAATTCGCTCGGAGGGCCCCGTGGTTCTTCAGCCATATTTCAACAAAAAGGGAGAGGGCAGAGGTCGGTGCTACTGGTGGGAATTTCCCGCTGAACGCCATCAAACCATTCAAAGATATCCTAAAAAGGTGAAGGTGTGTAACTACCCCCCCCCAAACTACTTTGTTTTGTTAAAATATATAAGACATTTGACAACAACAAAAATAAGAGAAAAGAGGAACCGTAACTTTCCAAAGCATTTCCTAATTTCTTTTCTTTTTTTGAGACACAATGGTCCGTCTGACTTTGATAACCAAATATATAATAAGTTCTAAATGAAAACATGCAAATCTACGCTGTAACTGTTTGGTGTCGAGCTGTTGTTCTGACGGCTCAATATGCAGAATGATGGCAAAGGTTTTTAAACTAACTCTAACCTCACTCCTAAAGCCTAAAGCCAACACCCCACTGAACTAGTACTGACCAATCAGAGGGAGGTTACGGCCTTTTATACTTTAGTGTAGGAAAAATAGCATTGCTGTCATTCTGCATAGTAATTGTCCACATGTGCTTCTGTTCGCTGCAGGGAGAGTGTGTGGATGTATATTCAAAGCGACGGTGAATATGCAAACGTGTATTTGTGTTCAGGAAAACAAGCTTTGGGATAAACGGCTTTCGGTCCAATGGGACATTATTTGGACTTTAGGGGTTTCTTAATAATAGGCTGCAGTAACGACGGCCATCCCCCTAAATGTCGGTCGACCGCAGAATAATATATAAAAGACCAAGATGCAAACCTCCTAACATACAGTTAAGACCTTCTCCTGAATTCCATGCATGTTCTGCTAATACTCCCACACACTGCAGCCGGGGGGCGACTGCATGATTGCATATCCAGCTGTTAGCTGAGGGGGAACACGAGCAACCAGAAGCAGTAAACTCAACGGGTCATCAGGTATAAAAGTGTTTTCTGATTGTGCTCTGCAGGCGCTCACTAAAAAGCATCTATGAACATTCGGGTTTACTGGCCTCCTGCGGGCCTGCAGGCACAGACCTGAGAAACCCAACACTGCCAGTTTCCCCCGACAGCCGAGGACCTCCGATTGGTCAGAGGAAGGTTGCCATGGTAACGACCGATGGAGGGTAGTACAGCTTCTTGTGGCATTAGCATAGCAACGTGTTACCTGACCACGACATACCATTTCCTCAACAACTTAATTGACACAAATACCTCGAACACGCTGTCAAAGATGTTAGCCTCAAAAAACAACCAAAGTAGGAAAGCGGTTGATTATATAACGTAAAATCCTGATGTGAGGTTTCTTAGAGATTTCCTTTGGGGTTTCTTTCCGCATTATTTTACATGTTCAATGTTACGCATCCAATCCAATCCA